>OW964570.2:9319239-9551130 GCA_943138885.2 Tholera decimalis | reverse complement strand
GAAAAACTTGTGCAACCCCTCCCCCATCACCCCCCCCCCCTCTTTTTTTTTTTTTTTTTTCACAAGCTCGCGAGGTGCTTGCACCTCGCGCAACACGCAAATACCAATTTCTTTTTTCACAAGCACGCGAGGTGCTTGCACCTCGCGCAACACGCAAATACTAAACCCCCCATCAACCCCCCCATTTTTTTTTCACAAGCACGCGAGGTGCTTGCACCTCGCGCAACACGCAAATACTAGTTATCTATACTAATATTATAAAGCTGAAGAGTTTGTTTGTTTGTTTGTTTGTT
Source organism: Tholera decimalis (assembly GCA_943138885.2). Classification (NCBI taxonomy): domain Eukaryota; kingdom Metazoa; phylum Arthropoda; class Insecta; order Lepidoptera; family Noctuidae; genus Tholera; species Tholera decimalis. The sequence goes on along the minus strand of OW964570.2, from coordinate 9,550,837 downwards.
TGTTTGTTTGCTTGAACGCGCTAATCTCAGGAACTACGGGTCTGATTTCAAAAATTATTTCAGTGTTAGATAGCCCATTTATCGAGGAAGGCTATAGGCTATATATTATCACGCTAAGACCAATAGGAGCGGAGCACTAATGAAGAATGTTTCAAAATCGGGGGAATTTTTTTCCACGCGGACGAAGTCGCTGGCGAAAGCTAGTATTATATAAAGCTAAATTACCACTCACTGACTGACTGACTGACTGACTCACTCATTGACATAATTGTTCTCCCAGATGGTGGATGGGGAGGTGGGTATATTTTGACAGATTCGTAAACAAGTAACTCTCAAACCTACGGGAAAAGTGCCAAACCTCCCCTTTTCACCCCCCTTCTCCCCCCTCCCTATCGTATCTCGGAAACTACGAGACCCGTATTTTTTGTTTTTTACGGATTCGTATAGAGGAGGCTCGGTAAAGTAAAAACCATTATTTAAAGTCCCCCCCCCTGCCCCCCTTCTCCCCCCCTTTAGGCGGATCTCGGAATCTAAGAGACTTGGAACATTTTTTTTTTCAGATTCATTTAGAGGGGCAATGCTTTAGTCGAAATACTTGTGCAACCCCCCCCCCCCCCATCACCCCCCCCCCCTCCTTTTTTTTTTTTTTTCTTTTTCACAAGCTCGCGAGGTGCTTGCACCTCGCGCAACACGCACATACCAATTTCTTTTTTCACAAGCACGCGAGGTGCTTGCACCTCGCGCAACACGCAAATACTAGTTATTATACTATATAAAGCTAAATTACCACTCACTGACTCACTGACATAATTGTTCTCCCAGATGGTGGATGGGGAGGTGGGTATATTTTGACAGATTCGTAAACAAGTAACTCTGAAACCTACGGGAAAAGTGCCAAACCTCCCCTTTTCCCCCCCCTTCTCCCCCCTTCCTATCGTATCTCGGAAACTACGAGACCCGTATTTTTTTTTTTACGGATTCGTATAGAGGAGGCTCGGTAAAGTAAAAACCATTTTTAAAAGTCCCCCCCCCGCCCCCCTTCTCCCCCCCTTTAGGCGGATCTACGAATCTAAGAGACTTGGAACATTTTTTTTTTCAGATTCATTTAGAGGGGCAATGCTTTAGTCGAAATACTTGTGCAACCCCCCCTCCCCATCACCCCCCCCCCTTCTTTTTTTTTTTTTTTCACAAGCACGCGAGGTGCTTGCACCTCGCGCAACACGCAAATACTAGTTATATTATATAAAGCTAGATTACCTTATACTATATAAAGCTAGATTACCACTGACTGACTGACTGACTGACTCACTCATTGACATAATTGTTCTCCCAGATGGTGGATGGGGAGGTGGGTATATTTTGACAGATTCGTAAACAAGTAACTCTCAAACCTACGGGAAAAGTGCCAAACCTCCCCTTTTCACCCCCCTTCTCCCCCCCCTATCGTATCTCGGAAAATACGAGACCCGTATTTTTTTCTTTTTACGGATTCGTATAGAGGAGGCTCGGTAAAGTAAAAACCATTTTAAAAAGTCCCCCCCCCCCGCCCCCCTTCTCCCCCCCTTTAGGCGGATCTCGGAATCTAAGAGACTTGGAACATTTTTTTTTTCAGATTCATTTAGAGGGGCAATGCTTTAGTCAAAATACTTCTGCAGCCCCCCCCCCATTAGCCCCCCCCCCACTTTTTTGTTTTTCTTTTTTCTCAAGCACGCGAGGTGCTTGCACCTCGCGCAACACGCAAATACTAAACCCCCCCATCACCGCGCCCCAATTTTTTTTTTCACAAGCACGCGAGGTGCTTGCACCTCACGCAACACGCAAATACTAAACCCCCCCCGTCTCCCCCTATCACCCCCCCCCCTTTTTTTTTTACAAGTACGCGAGGTGCTTGCACCTCGCGCAACACGCAAATACTAAACCCCCCCGTCTCGCCCCATCAACCACCCCCCCTTTTTTTTTTTCACAAGCACGCGAGGTTCTTGCACCTCGCGCAACACGCAAATACTTTTTTTTATCACAAGCACGCGAGGTGCTTGCACCTCGCGCAACACGCAAATACTAGTTATATTATATAAAGCTAAATTACCACTCACTCACTCACTCATTGACATAATTGTTCTCCCAGATGGTGGATGGGGAGGTGGGTATATTTTGACAGATTCGTAAACAAGTAACTCTCAAACCTACGGGAAAAGTGCCAAACCTCCCCTTTTCCCCCCCCTTCTCCCCCCCCCTATCGTATCTCGGAAACTACGAGACCCGTATTTTTTTCTTTTTACGGATTCGTATAGAGGAGGCTCGGTTAAGTAAAAACCATTTTTCAAAGTCCCCCCCCCGCCCCCCTTCTCACCCCCTTTAGGCGGATCTCGGAATCTAAGAGACTTGGAACATTTTTTTTTCAGATTCATTTAGAGGGGCAATGCTTTAGTCGAAATACTTGTACAACCCCCCCATCACCCCCCCCCCCCTTTTTTTTTTTTTCACAAGCACGCGAGGTGCTTGCACCTCGCGCAACACGCAAATACCAATTTCTTTTTTCACAAGCACGCGAGGTGCTTGCACCTCGCGCAACACGCAAATACTAGTTATACTATATAAAGCTAAATTACCACTGACTGACTCACTCACTGACATAATTGTTCTCCCAGATGGTGGATGGGGAGGTGGGTATATTTTGACAGATTCGTAAACAAGTAACTCTCAAACCTACGGGAAAAGTGCCAAACCTCCCCTTTTCACCCCCCTTCTCCCCCCTCCCTATGGTATCTCGGAAACTACGAGACCCGTATTTTTTGTTTTTTACGGATTCGTATAGCGGAGGCTCGGTAAAGTAAAAACCATTTTCAAAGTCCCCGCCCCTTGCCCCCCTTCTCCCCCCCTTTAGGCAGATCTCGGAATCTAAGAGACTTGGAACATTTTTTTTTTCAGATTCATTTAGAGGGGCAATGCTTTAGTCGAAAAACTTGTGCAACCCCCCCCCCATCACCCCCCCCCTCTTTTTTTTTTTTTTTTTTCACAAGCTCGCGAGGTGCTTGCACCTCGCGCAACACCCAAATACTAAACCCCCCCATCACCCCCCCATTTTTTTTTTTTTTATATAAAGCACGCGAGGTGCTTGCACCTCGCGCAACACGCAAAAACTAAACCCCCCCCCATCTCCCCCCATCACCCCACCCCATTTTTTTTTTTTTTCACAATCACGCGAGGTGCTTGCACCTCGCGCAACGCGCAAATACTAGTTATATTATATAAAGCTAGATTACCACTGACTGACTCACTCACTCACTCACTCATTGACATAATTGTTCTCCCAGATGGTGGATGGGGAGGAGGGTATATTTTGACAGATTCGTAAACAAGTAACTCTCAAACCTACGGGAAAAGTGCCAAACCTCCCCTTTTCCCCCCCCCTTCTCCCCCCCCCCCTATCGTATCTCGGAAACTACGAGACCCGTATTTTTTTCTTTTTACGGATTCGTATAGAGGAGGCTCGGTAAAGTAAAAACCATTTTTCAAAGTCCCCCCCCGCCCCCCTTCTCCCCCCCTTTAGGCGGATCTCGGAATCTAAGAGACTTGGAACATTTTTTTTTTCAGATTTATTTAGAGGGGCAATGCTTTAGTCGAAATAATTGTGCAACCCCCCCCCCCATTTCCCCCATCCCTTTTTTTTTTTTTTTTTCACAAGCACGCGAGGTGCTTGCACCTCGCGCAACACGCAAATACTTGATTTAGAGGGGCAATGCTTTAGTTTTTTTCACAAGCACGCGAGGTGCTTGCACCTCGCGCAACACCCAAATACTAGTTATACTATATAAAGCTAGATTACCACTCACTGACTGACTCACTCACTCATTGACAGAATTGTTCTCCCAGATGGTGGATGGGGAGGAGGGTATATTTTGACAGATTCGTAAACAAGTAACTCTCAAACCTACGGGAAAAGTGCCAAACCTCCCCTTTTCCCCCCCCTTCTCCCCCCCCCCTATCGTATCTCGGAAACTACGAGACCCGTATTTTTTTCTTTTTACGGATTCGTATAGAGGAGGCTCGGTAAAGTAAAAACCATTTTTCAAAGTCCCCCCCCGCCCCCCTTCTCCCCCCCTTTAGGCGGATCTCGGAATCTAAGAGACTTGGAACATTTTTTTTTTCAGATTTATTTAGAGGGGCAATGCTTTAGTCGAAATACTTGTGCAACCCCCCCCCCCCATTTCCCCCCCCCCTTTTTTTTTTTTTTTTCACAAGCACGCGAGGTGCTTGCACCTCGCGCAACACGCAAATACTTGATTTAGAGGGGCAATGCTTTAGTTTTTTTCACAAGCACGCGAGGTGCTTGCACCTCGCGCAACACGCAAATACTAGTTATATTATATAAAGCTAGATTACCTTATACTATATAAAGCTAGATTACCACTGACTGACTGACTGACTGACTCACTCATTGACATAATTGTTCTCCCAGATGGTGGATGGGGAGGTGGGTATATTTTGACAGATTCGTAAACAAGTAACTCTCAAACCTACGGGAAAAGTGCCAAACCTCCCCTTTTCACCCCCCTTCTCCCCCCCCTATCGTATCTCGGAAAATACGAGACCCGTATTTTTTTCTTTTTACGGATTCGTATAGAGGAGGCTCGGTAAAGTAAAAACCATTTTTAAAAGTCCCCCCCCCCCCGCCCCCCTTCTCCCCCCCTTTAGGCGGATCTCGGAATCTAAGAGACTTGGAACATTTTTTTTTTCAGATTCATTTAGAGGGGCAATGCTTTAGTCAAAATACTTCTGCAACCCCCCCCCCCATTAGCCCCCCCCCCCACTTTTTTTTTTTTCTTTTTTCTCAAGCACGCGAGGTGCTTGCACCTCGCGCAACACGCAAATACTAAACCCCCCCATCACCCCGCCCCAATTTTTTTTTTCACAAGCACGCGAGGTGCTTGCACCTCACGCAACACGCAAATACTAAACCCCCCCCGTCTCCCCCTATCACCCCCCCCCTTTTTTTTTTACAAGTACGCGAGGTGCTTGCACCTCGCGCAACACGCAAATACTAAACCCCCCCGTCTCGCCCCATCAACCACCCCCCCTTTTTTTTTTTCACAAGCACGCGAGGTGCTTGCACCTCGCGCAACACGCAAATACTTTTTTTTATCACAAGCACGCGAGGTGCTTGCACCTCGCGCAACACGCAAATACTAGTTATATTATATAAAGCTAAATTACCACTCACTCACTCACTCATTGACATAATTGTTCTCCCAGATGGTGGATGGGGAGGTGGGTATATTTTGACAGATTCGTAAACAAGTAACTCTCAAACCTACGGGAAAAGTGCCAAACCTCCCCTTTTCCCCCCCCTTCTCCCCCCCCCTATCGTATCTCGGAAACTACGAGACCCGTATTTTTTTCTTTTTACGGATTCGTATAGAGGAGGCTCGGTTAAGTAAAAACCATTTTTCAAAGTCCCCCCCCCGCCCCCCTTCTCACCCCCTTTAGGCGGATCTCGGAATCTAAGAGACTTGGAACATTTTTTTTTCAGATTCATTTAGAGGGGCAATGCTTTAGTCGAAATACTTGTACAACCCCCCCATCACCCCCCCCCCCCTTTTTTTTTTTTTCACAAGCACGCGAGGTGCTTGCACCTCGCGCAACACGCAAATACCAATTTCTTTTTTCACAAGCACGCGAGGTGCTTGCACCTCGCGCAACACGCAAATACTAGTTATTATATTATATAAAGCTAGATTACCACTCACTGACTCACTCATTGACATAATTGTTCTCCCAGATGGTGGATGGGGAGGTGGGTATATTTTGACAGATTCGTAAACAAGTAACTCTTAAACCTACGGGAAAAGTGCCAAACCTCCCCTTTTCCCCCCCCTTCTCCCCCCTCCCTATCGTATCTCGGAAACTACGAGACCCGTATTTTTTGTTTTTTACGGATTCGCATAGAGGAGGCTCGGTAAAGTAAAAACCATTTTTCAAAGTCCCCCCCCCCGCCCCCCTTCTCCCCCCCTTTAGGCGGATCTCGGAATCTAAGAGACTTGGAACATTTTTTTTTTCAGATTCATTTAGAGGGGCAATGCTTTAGTCGAAATACTTGTGCAACCCCCCCCCCCCCCCATCACCCCCCCCCCCCCTCTTTTTTTTTTTTTTTTTTTTCACAAGCTCGCGAGGTGCTTGCACCTCGCGCAACACGCAAATACCAATTTCTTTTTTCACAAGCACGCGAGGTGCTTGCACCTCGCGCAACACGCAAATACTAGTTATACTATATAAAGCTAAATTACCACTGACTGACTCACTCACTGACATAATTGTTCTCCCAGATGGTGGATGGGGAGGTGGGTATATTTTGACAGATTCGTAAACAAGTAACTCTCAAACCTACGGGAAAAGTGCCAAACCTCCCCTTTTCACCCCCCTTCTCCCCCCTCCCTATGGTATCTCGGAAACTACGAGACCCGTATTTTTTGTTTTTTACGGATTCGTATAGCGGAGGCTCGGTAAAGTAAAAACCATTTTCAAAGTCCCCGCCCCTTGCCCCCCTTCTCCCCCCCTTTAGGCAGATCTCGGAATCTAAGAGACTTGGAACATTTTTTTTTTCAGATTCATTTAGAGGGGCAATGCTTTAGTCGAAAAACTTGTGCAACCCCCCCCCATCAGGGGGTGATGGGGGGGGGTCCCCCTCTTTTTTTTTTTTTTTTTCACAAGCTCGCGAGGTGCTTGCACCTCGCGCAACACGCAAAAACTAAACCCCCCCCCATCTCCCCCCATCACCCCACCCCATTTTTTTTTTTTTTCACAATCACGCGAGGTGCTTGCACCTCGCGCAACGCGCAAATACTAGTTATATTATATAAAGCTAGATTACCACTGACTGACTCACTCACTCACTCACTCATTGACATAATTGTTCTCCCAGATGGTGGATGGGGAGGAGGGTATATTTTGACAGATTCGTAAACAAGTAACTCTCAAACCTACGGGAAAAGTGCCAAACCTCCCCTTTTCCCCCCCCCTTCTCCCCCCCCCCTATCGTATCTCGGAAACTACGAGACCCGTATTTTTTTCTTTTTACGGATTCGTATAGAGGAGGCTCGGTAAAGTAAAAACCATTTTTCAAAGTCCCCCCCGCCCCCCTTCTCCCCCCCTTTAGGCGGATCTCGGAATCTAAGAGACTTGGAACATTTTTTTTTTCAGATTCATTTAGAGGGGCAATGCTTTAGTCGAAAAACTTGTGCAACCCCCCCCCCCATCACCCCCCCCCCTCTTTTTTTTTTTTTTTTTTCACAAGCTCGCGAGGTGCTTGCACCTCGCGCAACACCCAAATACTAAACCCCCTCATCACCCCCCCATTTTTTTTTTTTTTTATAAAAAGCACGCGAGGTGCTTGCACCTCGCGCAACACGCAAAAACTAAACCCCCCCCCATCTCCCCCCATCACCCCACCCCATTTTTTTTTTTTCACAATCACGCGAGGTGCTTGCACCTCGCGCAACGCGCAAATACTAGTTATATTATATAAAGCTAGATTACTACTGACTGACTCACTCACTCACTCACTCATTGACATAATTGTTCTCCCAGATGGTGGATGGGGAGGAGGGTATATTTTGACAGATTCGTAAACAAGTAACTCTCAAACCTACGGGAAAAGTGCCAAACCTCCCCTTTTCCCCCCCCTTCTCCCCCCCCCCCCTATCGTATCTCGGAAACTACGAGACCCGTATTTTTTTCTTTTAACGGATTCGTATAGAGGAGGCTCGGTAAAGTAAAAACCATTTTTCAAAGTCCCCCCCCGCCCCCCTTCTCCCCCCCTTTAGGCGGATCTCGGAATCTAAGAGACTTGGAACATTTTTTTTTTCAGATTCATTTAGAGGGGCAATGCTTAAGTCGAAATACTTGTGCAACCCCCCCCCCCCATCACCCCCCCCCCTCTTTTTTTTTTTATTTTTTTTTCACAAGCTCGCGAGGTGCTTGCACCTCGCGCAACACGCAAATACTTGATTTAGAGGGGCAATGCTTTAGTTTTTTTCACAAGCACGCGAGGTGCTTGCACCTCGCGCAACACGCAAATACTTGATTTAGAGGGGCAATGCTTTAGTTTTTTTCACAAGCACGCGAGGTGCTTGCACCTCGCGCAACACGCAAATACTTTTTTTTTTCAAAAGCACGCGAGGTGCTTGCACCTCGCGCAACACGCAAATACTAAAACCCCCCCATCACCCCCGCCCCCCCCCCACTTTTTTTTTTCACAAGCACGCGAGGTGCTTGCACCTCGCGCAACAAGCAAATACTTGATTTAGAGGGGCAATGCTTTAGATTTTTTCACAAGCACGCGAGGTGCTTGCACCTCGCGCAACACGCAAATACTAAACCCCCCCGTCTCGCCCCATCAACCACCCCCCCTTTTTTTTTTTTCACAAGCACGCGAGGTGCTTGCACCTCGCGCAACACGCAAATAATTTTTTTTTATCACAAGCACGCGAGGTGCTTGCACCTCGCGCAACACGCAAATACTAGTTATATTATATAAAGCTAAATTACCACTCACTCACTCACTCATTGACATAATTGTTCTCCCAGATGGTGGATGGGGAGGTGGGTATATTTTGACAGATTCGTAAACAAGTAACTCTCAAACCTACGGGAAAAGTGCCAAACCTCCCCTTTTCCCCCCCCTTCTCCCCCCCCCTATCGTATCTCGGAAACTACGAGACCCGTATTTTTTTCTTTTTACGGATTCGTATAGAGGAGGCTCGGTTAAGTAAAAACCATTTTTCAAAGTCCCCCCCCGGCCCCCCTTCTCACCCCCTTTAGGCGGATCTCGGAATCTAAGAGACTTGGAACATTTTTTTTTCAGATTCATTTAGAGGGGCAATGCTTTAGTCGAAATACTTGTACAACCCCCGCATCACCCCCCCCCCCTTTTTTTTTTTTTTTCACATGCACGCGAGGTGCTTGAACCTCGCGCAACACGCAAATACTAGTTATTATATTATATAAAGCTAGATTACCACTCACTCACTGACTCACTGACATAATTGTTCTCCCAGATGGTGGATGGGGAGGTGGGTATATTTTGACAGATTCGTAAACAAGTAACTCTCAAACCTACGGGAAAAGTGCCAATCCTCCCCTTTCCCCCCCCCTTCTCCCCCCTCCCTATCGTATCTCGGAAACTACGAGACCCGTATTTTTTGTTTTTTACGGATTCGTATAGAGGAGGCTCGGTAAAGTAAAAACCATTTTTCTAAGTCCCCCCCCGCCCCCCTTCTCCCCCCCTTTAGGCGGATCTCGGAATCTAAGAGACTTGGAACATTTTTTTTTTCAGATTCATTTAGAGGGGCAATGCTTTAGTCGAAATAATTGTGCTACCCCCCCCCCCATCACCCCCCCCATTTTTTTTTTTTTCACAAGCACGCGAGGTGCTTGCACCTCGCGCAACACGCAAATACTTGATTTAGAGGGGCAATGCTTTAGTTTTTTTCACAAGCACGCGAGGTGCTTGCACCTCGCGCAACACGCAAATACTAGTTATTATTATACTATATAAAGCTAAATTACCACTGACTGACTCACTCACTCATTGACATAATTGTTCTCCCAGATGGTGGATGGGGAGGTGGGTATATTTTGACAGATTCGTAAACAAGTAACTCTCAAACCTACGGGAAAAGTGCCAAACCTCCCCTTTTCCCCCCCCTTCTCCCCCCCCCTATCGTATCTCGGAAACTACGAGACCCGTATTTTTTTCTTTTTACGGATTCGTATAGAGGAGGCTCGGTAAAGTAAAAACCATTTTTCAAAGTCCCCCCCTCGCCCCCCTTCTCCCCCCCTTTAGGCGGATCTCGGAATCTAAGAGACTTGGAACATTTTTTTTTTCAGATTCATTTAGAGGGGCAATGCTTTAGTCGAAATACTTGTGCAACCCCCCCCCCCCCATCACCCCCCCCCCCTCCTTTTTTTTTTTTTTTTTTCACAAGCTCGCGAGGTGCTTGCACCTCGCGCAACACCCAAATACTAAACCCCCCCCATCACCCCCCCATTTTTTTTTTTTTATAAAAAGCACGCGAGGTGCTTGCACCTCGCGCAACACGCAAATACTAGTTATACTATATAAAGCTAAATTACCACTCACTCACTGACATAATTGTTCTCCCAGATGGTGGATGGGGAGGTGGGTATATTTTGACAGATTCGTAAACAAGTAACTCTCAAACCTACGGGAAAAGTGCCAAACCTCCCCTTTTCACCCCCCTTCTCCCCCCTCCCTATGGTATCTCGGAAACTACGAGACCTGTATTTTTTGTTTTTTACGGATTCGTATAGCGGAGGCTCGGTAAAGTAAAAACCATTTTTCAAAGTCCCCGCCCCCCGCCCCCCTTCTCCCCCCCTTTAGGCAGATCTCGGAATCTAAGAGACTTGGAACATTTTTTTTTTCAGATTCATTTAGAGGGGCAATGCTTTAGTCGAAAAACTTGTGCAACCCCTCCCCCATCACCCCCCCCCCCTCTTTTTTTTTTTTTTTTTTCACAAGCTCGCGAGGTGCTTGCACCTCGCGCAACACGCAAATACCAATTTCTTTTTTCACAAGCACGCGAGGTGCTTGCACCTCGCGCAACACGCAAATACTAAACCCCCCATCAACCCCCCCATTTTTTTTTCACAAGCACGCGAGGTGCTTGCACCTCGCGCAACACGCAAATACTAGTTATCTATACTAATATTATAAAGCTGAAGAGTTTGTTTGTTTGTTTGTTTGTTTGTTTGTTTGCTTGAACGCGCTAATCTCAGGAACTACGGGTCTGATTTCAAAAATTATTTCAGTGTTAGATAGCCCATTTATCGAGGAAGGCTATAGGCTATATATTATCACGCTAAGACCAATAGGAGCGGAGCACTAATGAAGAATGTTTCAAAATCGGGGGAATTTTTTTCCACGCGGACGAAGTCGCTGGCGAAAGCTAGTATTATATAAAGCTAAATTACCACTCACTGACTGACTGACTGACTGACTCACTCATTGACATAATTGTTCTCCCAGATGGTGGATGGGGAGGTGGGTATATTTTGACAGATTCGTAAACAAGTAACTCTCAAACCTACGGGAAAAGTGCCAAACCTCCCCTTTTCACCCCCCTTCTCCCCCCTCCCTATCGTATCTCGGAAACTACGAGACCCGTATTTTTTGTTTTTTACGGATTCGTATAGAGGAGGCTCGGTAAAGTAAAAACCATTATTTAAAGTCCCCCCCCCTGCCCCCCTTCTCCCCCCCTTTAGGCGGATCTCGGAATCTAAGAGACTTGGAACATTTTTTTTTTCAGATTCATTTAGAGGGGCAATGCTTTAGTCGAAATACTTGTGCAACCCCCCCCCCCCCCATCACCCCCCCCCCCTCCTTTTTTTTTTTTTTTCTTTTTCACAAGCTCGCGAGGTGCTTGCACCTCGCGCAACACGCACATACCAATTTCTTTTTTCACAAGCACGCGAGGTGCTTGCACCTCGCGCAACACGCAAATACTAGTTATTATACTATATAAAGCTAAATTACCACTCACTGACTCACTGACATAATTGTTCTCCCAGATGGTGGATGGGGAGGTGGGTATATTTTGACAGATTCGTAAACAAGTAACTCTGAAACCTACGGGAAAAGTGCCAAACCTCCCCTTTTCCCCCCCCTTCTCCCCCCTTCCTATCGTATCTCGGAAACTACGAGACCCGTATTTTTTTTTTTACGGATTCGTATAGAGGAGGCTCGGTAAAGTAAAAACCATTTTTAAAAGTCCCCCCCCCGCCCCCCTTCTCCCCCCCTTTAGGCGGATCTACGAATCTAAGAGACTTGGAACATTTTTTTTTTCAGATTCATTTAGAGGGGCAATGCTTTAGTCGAAATACTTGTGCAACCCCCCCTCCCCATCACCCCCCCCCCTTCTTTTTTTTTTTTTTTCACAAGCACGCGAGGTGCTTGCACCTCGCGCAACACGCAAATACTAGTTATATTATATAAAGCTAGATTACCTTATACTATATAAAGCTAGATTACCACTGACTGACTGACTGACTGACTCACTCATTGACATAATTGTTCTCCCAGATGGTGGATGGGGAGGTGGGTATATTTTGACAGATTCGTAAACAAGTAACTCTCAAACCTACGGGAAAAGTGCCAAACCTCCCCTTTTCACCCCCCTTCTCCCCCCCCTATCGTATCTCGGAAAATACGAGACCCGTATTTTTTTCTTTTTACGGATTCGTATAGAGGAGGCTCGGTAAAGTAAAAACCATTTTAAAAAGTCCCCCCCCCCCGCCCCCCTTCTCCCCCCCTTTAGGCGGATCTCGGAATCTAAGAGACTTGGAACATTTTTTTTTTCAGATTCATTTAGAGGGGCAATGCTTTAGTCAAAATACTTCTGCAGCCCCCCCCCCCATTAGCCCCCCCCCCACTTTTTTGTTTTTCTTTTTTCTCAAGCACGCGAGGTGCTTGCACCTCGCGCAACACGCAAATACTAAACCCCCCCATCACCGCGCCCCAATTTTTTTTTTCACAAGCACGCGAGGTGCTTGCACCTCACGCAACACGCAAATACTAAACCCCCCCCGTCTCCCCCTATCACCCCCCCCCTTTTTTTTTTACAAGTACGCGAGGTGCTTGCACCTCGCGCAACACGCAAATACTAAACCCCCCCGTCTCGCCCCATCAACCACCCCCCCTTTTTTTTTTTCACAAGCACGCGAGGTTCTTGCACCTCGCGCAACACGCAAATACTTTTTTTTATCACAAGCACGCGAGGTGCTTGCACCTCGCGCAACACGCAAATACTAGTTATATTATATAAAGCTAAATTACCACTCACTCACTCACTCATTGACATAATTGTTCTCCCAGATGGTGGATGGGGAGGTGGGTATATTTTGACAGATTCGTAAACAAGTAACTCTCAAACCTACGGGAAAAGTGCCAAACCTCCCCTTTTCCCCCCCCTTCTCCCCCCCCCTATCGTATCTCGGAAACTACGAGACCCGTATTTTTTTCTTTTTACGGATTCGTATAGAGGAGGCTCGGTTAAGTAAAAACCATTTTTCAAAGTCCCCCCCCCGCCCCCCTTCTCACCCCCTTTAGGCGGATCTCGGAATCTAAGAGACTTGGAACATTTTTTTTTCAGATTCATTTAGAGGGGCAATGCTTTAGTCGAAATACTTGTACAACCCCCCCATCACCCCCCCCCCCCTTTTTTTTTTTTTCACAAGCACGCGAGGTGCTTGCACCTCGCGCAACACGCAAATACCAATTTCTTTTTTCACAAGCACGCGAGGTGCTTGCACCTCGCGCAACACGCAAATACTAGTTATACTATATAAAGCTAAATTACCACTGACTGACTCACTCACTGACATAATTGTTCTCCCAGATGGTGGATGGGGAGGTGGGTATATTTTGACAGATTCGTAAACAAGTAACTCTCAAACCTACGGGAAAAGTGCCAAACCTCCCCTTTTCACCCCCCTTCTCCCCCCTCCCTATGGTATCTCGGAAACTACGAGACCCGTATTTTTTGTTTTTTACGGATTCGTATAGCGGAGGCTCGGTAAAGTAAAAACCATTTTCAAAGTCCCCGCCCCTTGCCCCCCTTCTCCCCCCCTTTAGGCAGATCTCGGAATCTAAGAGACTTGGAACATTTTTTTTTTCAGATTCATTTAGAGGGGCAATGCTTTAGTCGAAAAACTTGTGCAACCCCCCCCCCATCACCCCCCCCCTCTTTTTTTTTTTTTTTTTTCACAAGCTCGCGAGGTGCTTGCACCTCGCGCAACACCCAAATACTAAACCCCCCCATCACCCCCCCATTTTTTTTTTTTTTATATAAAGCACGCGAGGTGCTTGCACCTCGCGCAACACGCAAAAACTAAACCCCCCCCCATCTCCCCCCATCACCCCACCCCATTTTTTTTTTTTTTCACAATCACGCGAGGTGCTTGCACCTCGCGCAACGCGCAAATACTAGTTATATTATATAAAGCTAGATTACCACTGACTGACTCACTCACTCACTCACTCATTGACATAATTGTTCTCCCAGATGGTGGATGGGGAGGAGGGTATATTTTGACAGATTCGTAAACAAGTAACTCTCAAACCTACGGGAAAAGTGCCAAACCTCCCCTTTTCCCCCCCCCTTCTCCCCCCCCCCCTATCGTATCTCGGAAACTACGAGACCCGTATTTTTTTCTTTTTACGGATTCGTATAGAGGAGGCTCGGTAAAGTAAAAACCATTTTTCAAAGTCCCCCCCCGCCCCCCTTCTCCCCCCCTTTAGGCGGATCTCGGAATCTAAGAGACTTGGAACATTTTTTTTTTCAGATTTATTTAGAGGGGCAATGCTTTAGTCGAAATAATTGTGCAACCCCCCCCCCCCATTTCCCCCATCCCTTTTTTTTTTTTTTTTCACAAGCACGCGAGGTGCTTGCACCTCGCGCAACACGCAAATACTTGATTTAGAGGGGCAATGCTTTAGTTTTTTTCACAAGCACGCGAGGTGCTTGCACCTCGCGCAACACCCAAATACTAGTTATACTATATAAAGCTAGATTACCACTCACTGACTGACTCACTCACTCATTGACAGAATTGTTCTCCCAGATGGTGGATGGGGAGGAGGGTATATTTTGACAGATTCGTAAACAAGTAACTCTCAAACCTACGGGAAAAGTGCCAAACCTCCCCTTTTCCCCCCCCTTCTCCCCCCCCCCTATCGTATCTCGGAAACTACGAGACCCGTATTTTTTTCTTTTTACGGATTCGTATAGAGGAGGCTCGGTAAAGTAAAAACCATTTTTCAAAGTCCCCCCCCGCCCCCCTTCTCCCCCCCTTTAGGCGGATCTCGGAATCTAAGAGACTTGGAACATTTTTTTTTTCAGATTTATTTAGAGGGGCAATGCTTTAGTCGAAATACTTGTGCAACCCCCCCCCCCCATTTCCCCCCCCCCTTTTTTTTTTTTTTTTCACAAGCACGCGAGGTGCTTGCACCTCGCGCAACACGCAAATACTTGATTTAGAGGGGCAATGCTTTAGTTTTTTTCACAAGCACGCGAGGTGCTTGCACCTCGCGCAACACGCAAATACTAGTTATATTATATAAAGCTAGATTACCTTATACTATATAAAGCTAGATTACCACTGACTGACTGACTGACTGACTCACTCATTGACATAATTGTTCTCCCAGATGGTGGATGGGGAGGTGGGTATATTTTGACAGATTCGTAAACAAGTAACTCTCAAACCTACGGGAAAAGTGCCAAACCTCCCCTTTTCACCCCCCTTCTCCCCCCCCTATCGTATCTCGGAAAATACGAGACCCGTATTTTTTTCTTTTTACGGATTCGTATAGAGGAGGCTCGGTAAAGTAAAAACCATTTTTAAAAGTCCCCCCCCCCCGCCCCCCTTCTCCCCCCCTTTAGGCGGATCTCGGAATCTAAGAGACTTGGAACATTTTTTTTTTCAGATTCATTTAGAGGGGCAATGCTTTAGTCAAAATACTTCTGCAACCCCCCCCCCCATTAGCCCCCCCCCCACTTTTTTTTTTTTCTTTTTTCTCAAGCACGCGAGGTGCTTGCACCTCGCGCAACACGCAAATACTAAACCCCCCCATCACCCCGCCCCAATTTTTTTTTTCACAAGCACGCGAGGTGCTTGCACCTCACGCAACACGCAAATACTAAACCCCCCCCGTCTCCCCCTATCACCCCCCCCCTTTTTTTTTTACAAGTACGCGAGGTGCTTGCACCTCGCGCAACACGCAAATACTAAACCCCCCCGTCTCGCCCCATCAACCACCCCCCCTTTTTTTTTTTCACAAGCACGCGAGGTGCTTGCACCTCGCGCAACACGCAAATACTTTTTTTTATCACAAGCACGCGAGGTGCTTGCACCTCGCGCAACACGCAAATACTAGTTATATTATATAAAGCTAAATTACCACTCACTCACTCACTCATTGACATAATTGTTCTCCCAGATGGTGGATGGGGAGGTGGGTATATTTTGACAGATTCGTAAACAAGTAACTCTCAAACCTACGGGAAAAGTGCCAAACCTCCCCTTTTCCCCCCCCTTCTCCCCCCCCCTATCGTATCTCGGAAACTACGAGACCCGTATTTTTTTCTTTTTACGGATTCGTATAGAGGAGGCTCGGTTAAGTAAAAACCATTTTTCAAAGTCCCCCCCCCGCCCCCCTTCTCACCCCCTTTAGGCGGATCTCGGAATCTAAGAGACTTGGAACATTTTTTTTTCAGATTCATTTAGAGGGGCAATGCTTTAGTCGAAATACTTGTACAACCCCCCCATCACCCCCCCCCCCTTTTTTTTTTTTTCACAAGCACGCGAGGTGCTTGCACCTCGCGCAACACGCAAATACCAATTTCTTTTTTCACAAGCACGCGAGGTGCTTGCACCTCGCGCAACACGCAAATACTAGTTATTATATTATATAAAGCTAGATTACCACTCACTGACTCACTCATTGACATAATTGTTCTCCCAGATGGTGGATGGGGAGGTGGGTATATTTTGACAGATTCGTAAACAAGTAACTCTTAAACCTACGGGAAAAGTGCCAAACCTCCCCTTTTCCCCCCCCTTCTCCCCCCTCCCTATCGTATCTCGGAAACTACGAGACCCGTATTTTTTGTTTTTTACGGATTCGCATAGAGGAGGCTCGGTAAAGTAAAAACCATTTTTCAAAGTCCCCCCCCCCGCCCCCCTTCTCCCCCCCTTTAGGCGGATCTCGGAATCTAAGAGACTTGGAACATTTTTTTTTTCAGATTCATTTAGAGGGGCAATGCTTTAGTCGAAATACTTGTGCAACCCCCCCCCCCCCCATCACCCCCCCCCCCCCTCTTTTTTTTTTTTTTTTTTTTCACAAGCTCGCGAGGTGCTTGCACCTCGCGCAACACGCAAATACCAATTTCTTTTTTCACAAGCACGCGAGGTGCTTGCACCTCGCGCAACACGCAAATACTAGTTATACTATATAAAGCTAAATTACCACTGACTGACTCACTCACTGACATAATTGTTCTCCCAGATGGTGGATGGGGAGGTGGGTATATTTTGACAGATTCGTAAACAAGTAACTCTCAAACCTACGGGAAAAGTGCCAAACCTCCCCTTTTCACCCCCCTTCTCCCCCCTCCCTATGGTATCTCGGAAACTACGAGACCCGTATTTTTTGTTTTTTACGGATTCGTATAGCGGAAGCTCGGTAAAGTAAAAACCATTTTCAAAGTCCCCGCCCCTTGCCCCCCTTCTCCCCCCCTTTAGGCAGATCTCGGAATCTAAGAGACTTGGAACATTTTTTTTTTCAGATTCATTTAGAGGGGCAATGCTTTAGTCGAAAAACTTGTGCAACCCCCCCCCATCACCCCCCCCCTCTTTTTTTTTTTTTTTTTCACAAGCTCGCGAGGTGCTTGCACCTCGCGCAACACGCAAAAACTAAACCCCCCCCCATCTCCCCCCATCACCCCACCCCATTTTTTTTTTTTTTCACAATCACGCGAGGTGCTTGCACCTCGCGCAACGCGCAAATACTAGTTATATTATATAAAGCTAGATTACCACTGACTGACTCACTCACTCACTCACTCATTGACATAATTGTTCTCCCAGATGGTGGATGGGGAGGAGGGTATATTTTGACAGATTCGTAAACAAGTAACTCTCAAACCTACGGGAAAAGTGCCAAACCTCCCCTTTTCCCCCCCCCTTCTCCCCCCCCCCTATCGTATCTCGGAAACTACGAGACCCGTATTTTTTTCTTTTTACGGATTCGTATAGAGGAGGCTCGGTAAAGTAAAAACCATTTTTCAAAGTCCCCCCCGCCCCCCTTCTCCCCCCCTTTAGGCGGATCTCGGAATCTAAGAGACTTGGAACATTTTTTTTTTCAGATTTATTTAGAGGGGCAATGCTTTAGTCGAAATAATTGTGCAACCCCCCCCCCCATTTCCCCCATCCCTTTTTTTTTTTTTTTTTCACAAGCACGCGAGGTGCTTGCACCTCGCGCAACACGCAAATACTTGATTTAGAGGGGCAATGCTTTAGTTTTTTTCACAAGCACGCGAGGTGCTTGCACCTCGCGCAACACGCAAATACTAGTTATACTATATAAAGCTAGATTACCACTCACTGACTGACTCACTCACTCATTGACAGAATTGTTCTCCCAGATGGTGGATGGGGAGGTGGGTATATTTTGACAGATTCGTAAACAAGTAACTCTCAAACCTACGAGAAAAGTGCCAAACCTCCCCTTTTCCCCCCCTTCTCCCCCCCTATCGTATCTCGGAAACTACGAGACCCGTATTTTTTTCTTTTTACGGATTCGTATAGAGGAGGCTCGGTAAAGTAAAAACCATTTTTCAAAGTCCCCCCCCCGCCCCCCTTCTCCCCCCCTTTAGGCGGATCTCGGAATCTAAGAGACTTGGAACATTTTTTTTTTCAGATTCATTTAGAGGGGCAATGCTTTAGTCGAAATACTTGTGCAACCCCCCCCCCCCATCACCCCCCCCCCTCCATTTTTTTTTTTTTTTCACAAGCTCGCGATGTGCTTGCACCTCGCGCAACACCCAAATACTAAACCCCCCCCATCACCCCCCCATTTTTTTTTTTTTATAAAAAGCACGCGAGGTGCTTGCACCTCGCGCAACACGCAAATACTAGTTATACTATATAAAGCTAAATTACCACTCACTCACTGACATAATTGTTCTCCCAGATGGTGGATGGGGAGGTGGGTATATTTTGACAGATTCGTAAACAAGTAACTCTCAAACCTACGGGAAAAGTGCCAAACCTCCCCTTTTCACCCCCCTTCTCCCCCCTCCCTATGGTATCTCGGAAACTACGAGACCCGTATTTTTTGTTTTTTACGGATTCGTATAGCGGAGGCTCGGTAAAGTAAAAACCATTTTTCAAAGTCCCCGCCCCCCGCCCCCCTTCTCCCCCCCTTTAGGCAGATCTCGGAATCTAAGAGACTTGGAACATTTTTTTTTTCAGATTCATTTAGAGGGGCAATGCTTTAGTCAAAAAACTTGTGCAACCCCACCCCCCCATCACCCCCCCCCCTCTTTTTTTTTTTTTTTTTTCACAAGCTCGCGAGGTGCTTGCACCTCGCGCAACACCCAAATACTAAACCCCCTCATCACCCCCCCATTTTTTTTTTTTTTATAAAAAGCACGCGAGGTGCTTGCACCTCGCGCAACACGCAAAAACTAAACCCCCCCCCATCTCCCCCCATCACCCCACCCCATTTTTTTTTTTTCACAATCACGCGAGGTGCTTGCACCTCGCGCAACGCGCAAATACTAGTTATATTATATAAAGCTAGATTACCACTGACTGACTCACTCACTCACTCACTCATTGACATAATTGTTCTCCCAGATGGTGGATGGGGAGGAGGGTATATTTTGACAGATTCGTAAACAAGTAACTCTCAAACCTACGGGAAAAGTGCCAAACCTCCCCTTTTCCCCCCCCCTTCTCCCCCCCCCCCTATCGTATCTCGGAAACTACGAGACCCGTATTTTTTTCTTTTTACGGATTCGTATAGAGGAGGCTCGGCAAAGTAAAAACCATTTTTCAAAGTCCCCCCCCGCCCCCCTTCTCCCCCCCTTTAGGCGGATCTCGGAATCTAAGAGACTTGGAACATTTTTTTTTTCAGATTTATTTAGAGGGGCAATGCTTTAGTCGAAATAATTGTGCAACCCCCCCCCCCCATTTCCCCCCCCCCCTTTTTTTTTTTTTTTTCACAAGCACGCGAGGTGCTTGCACCTCGCGCAACACGCAAATACTTGATTTAGAGGGGCAATGCTTTAGTTTTTTTCACAAGCACGCGAGGTGCTTGCACCTCGCGCAACACGCAAATACTAGTTATACTATATAAAGCTAGATTACCACTCACTGACTGACTCACTCACTCATTGACAGAATTGTTCTCCCAGATGGTGGATGGGGAGGTGGGTATATTTTGACAGATTCGTAAACAAGTAACTCTCAAACCTACGAGAAAAGTGCCAAACCTCCCCTTTTCCCCCCCTTCTCCCCCCCCTATCGTATCTCGGAAACTACGAGACCCGTATTTTTTTCTTTTTACGGATTCGTATAGAGGAGGCTCGGTAAGGTAAAAACCATTTTTCAAAGTCCCCCCCCCGCCCCCCTTCTCCCCCCCTTTAGGCGGATCTCGGAATCTAAGAGACTTGTAACATTTTTTTTTTTCAGATTCATTTAGAGGGGCAATGCTTTAGTCAAAATACTTCTGCAACCCCCCCCCATTACCCCCCCCCCACTTTTTTTTTTTTTTTCACAAGCACGCGAGGTGCTTGCACCTCGCGCAACACGCAAATACTAAACCCCCCCCATCTCACCCATCACCCCCCCCCCATTCTTTTTTGTTCACAAGCACGCGAGGTGCTTGCACCTCGCGCAACACGAAAATACTAGTTTTAATATAATTTGTAAAAGAAAAAAATTGTTATTGTGGGTTATTCTTGGGAGATAGACATATGCCATCGCGAACTTTTTTGTAGATCTATAAAAGAGAAACAATCCTGCCATACATTGTATTTTTATAACTCAAAAGGTTTTGGCAGCGTTTTCGATTAAAGCTCCCGATAGGCTTAATTCTTTCCGACATGTTGAAGTAATATCGTCGTATTTCATTCAATCTACACAAAACCTTAACTTATTATACACTAAAACCTTCCTCAGAAATCTCACTCTATCTATTAAAAAAACCCGCATCAAAATCCGTTGCGGAGTTTTTAAGATCTAAGCACACATAGGGACAGACAGACAGAGAAGTGACTTTGTTTTATGGGTAAGGCCACGAAAAATTGTTCATTCCAAAAATAAAACGTGCATTCCTGCCTAGCATGTCGTAATTAAAATCCAAAAAGATCTTATCTATTTACGTAAAGGGAAACGTCTATTCTAGGCCATGTTTTGACCATCAATGTGATAAATACAAAAAAATACCCATTTAGTAACTATAATATTGCTATTATTTATTGGTAATGAAAACTCCGGAATTAAAAGCCGATTTATTCAAGAAACTCAATCATTTATTGCCTTATTTACGCTTCCGGTCGCTGGTCAATCCTGTCAAAGTAGGGATGGAAACTTTTACTGAAAAACAAATCGATACACTAATACCGGTTTTCAAAACGACACCGACTGTGACTTGGCCGTTGACTTCGATGTATTAACTAGTAAAAGTGCATAGAGTATGTTCAACGGCCGGTTACATAAAATCTAACTATATTAATAAAGAAATCGCAGTAAAGATCCTTAGACTTGGCTTCGCTTTGCTTAGAGATTTCATTACATTTTATAGAGAAACAAGCAGCTTAGGCGAGACTTGGCTAATTTTTTACAGGATGTTTTTGGTGGGATGTCAAAATTACTGTAAATAATGTTGTTTTTTAGGGATTCGGCTAGTTTTCTGTGCATTAATGGTGAACGCAGACCTAGCCGCACCGCACGCGCCGCAGTCTTTGCATTCGAATTCTTTATATGAAGTTCTATGCAACCTCGCACACCTACCCGCGCCGCAGTCGCCGCAGTCCCTGAAAAGACCGAACTCCCGTAGCCGCAGCTGATGACGTCACCCGCACGCAGCGGACGCTGCGGCTAGTGCAGCGCGGATGACGTCATTCGCATCCACGGCGCGCAGTGTTGCCAAAGTTATAAAGTAGACAGAGAATCTCTGTCAACGGTTTATAATAAAATTACTTATTCCCTATTATAGCACCTACAGATAAAATTACACAAAAGAGCAAAATACCAATACCAAATACAGATTTTATACAGATTTTTTAAATCTTCGGATAGATAATGCTTTCAAAAATCTGGCAACACTGACGGGAACGACTGCAGCGACTGCGGCGCGGATAGATGTGCGAGGCCATTAACAAAAAGCGATGACTGCGGGGACTGTAGAGACTGCGGTGCGGCTAGGTCTGCGTTCACCATAAGACTGTATTTAAAAGTTTTATTCTCAGAAAAAGGTTATATTTTCACGTGTGTTTGTTCCCGCATGTTACGTGTGTTATGTTTTGTGTTACGTAACACACGAGAAGATACGTTAAGCCTAGTTTACATTGAAAGGTAGTTGAAACATACATACTGATGACCTCTGTAGCTTAGCGGTAGCGTGTCTGCCTTGCTATGAGTGTGAATGCGTTTGTTTGTTTTGTATTGTGAGTGTAGTATGCAAAAAACATCACTGCGAGGTATTGAACTCTGAATCAATTTTGTAATACGCAATCTAATGTTTATATCAATATTTTTAATGATGAACACAATTGACTATTTTCAGTTTAGAGCTACCATCAGTCCGTGTAACCATAAATATTACTAGCGCATATTGTGTACATATTTTAAATATGCAACTGAATGGCGAAACAAGTGAACCGTTTGCATGATGGTGAATATCGCGCTTGTACAGACGCTGGCGCATCAACCTACCTCAATCTGTCAAATTTGTGATTTTCAACTTTATCACATGTTCAACTAGGAAAATTTGATAGATTGGGGTAGGTTGATGTGCTGGCGTCTGTATATAACAAAATCGAATTTGCTAAGCTTTGTCGGTGAAGGGTACAATTTTCTTTTCAGATGCCAATGACAAATGCTGAAAGGCACAAGTTGTATAGGGAAAGACTCAAGCAAAGAAATCCGGAAAAAAATTTAGAGCAGAAGAAATTGAACGCGCAAAGAACTAAAAAGAATAGAAAAAGAATAGCAGATTTTGACAGTTTTCAGCAGCAAATTAATAGGCAGCAATGGAGGGAAAAAAAGAGAAACAAAGAAGTAACTGATCTCATATGATTAAGAGAAAACTAACAATGAAGACTGATTTGATTAAGAATGTATACTTTAAATTATGTTTAACTAGTATATTTAGTTGCTCTTTACATTTCTAAATGCATCCCTTTCAAGCGTGACAAAATAATACACTCCTTCATACACTGTAATTACATTAAGTGTTACCCTTGTCCCTATATTTGGAGTTTGTTACCGGTGAGAGTACTTAAATGAATCTTAAATTTTATAACTATTAAGTTCTAATAAAGATTTTTAGTTTATTTGTGAATTTTTATTATGTAAATTTTATGGGCAAAGCCGCGAATATAAACTAGTTTTATTAATTTATCAATTATGTGCACTAGACTTTACTATTTTCCAGTGTGTTATATCTTTTCAAGTGTGTTATTGTGTGTTACAGTTTCAAGTGTGTTATTGAACAATTTTTCGTGGCCTTACCCTTATACTATGTAGTGATATTATTATGGTCCAGATTTGTATTTCATGCAACATCATAACTACATGTATGGGTGGGATATTTTATGAAAATGTAAACTTGAATTGTATGTCTTATTAACATTTCGTATGTATTTATATAGGCATTGTCTTCCAGATAATAATGGTAACATTTAAAGTTTTGTTTTTCTTTTTTTTCTGTTGTTTAATTCTGTTATGTACAATAAACAGTATATCTATCTATTTATCTATACCAAGACTTTTAAGAGCCATTAGACGTTTTTTCGCAAATTTCTAAGATTTCAATCGCCTGCTTTACCATCTTACGTCATACTTTGAATTTTATAAATACATGTCTAAAATAGATCAATTATTAATGAAGTGTTTCTTCGATTCACATTTACTTAAAACATGTGCATCGCTTTGTGGTGAGTAATCTCCCAAAAGTAGTTTACTGAAAAATCATCGTAGAGTCAACTTCAGATTCCGGAATCTATGACTAATGTTCACAAATTCAGGTGAAAAAAATATGGATAGTATAAGACATATACTTGATTTGTAAACTAATGTTCAATATTCAGGATTATTTATTGCATTATTTAGAAAAAAAAATAAAAACTATTGTCTATTTTTAGGTGCTGTAGCGCAAATTTGTCGCGATTATTCGCATTTAATAAGGCGTAATTTCGATAAAAAAAATTACGTCAAAATAAACTTTGTTCTGTGAAGAATTCAAATAAATAGTTTTTATGACAATGCGATCATGTAATTTTGTAATAACATGATTTTAAGAACGCTCTAAATTACTATATATTACGTTGCCCAAGCTAGCTGCATTCAGTACGGCGCGAGCGCCCTCCGAGGTAGGACCTATGTCAATTTTTTCCGCGTCCCGACAGTCGAGCGCACGTATTGAGAACGCTAACTATACTACGACTACGCGGGTTTTGATACTCGTATTTTTTTTGTAAGAAATATTTTTAGTGCTTTATACGTAATTGTTTTAGCTATGGAGAACAGGCACGGTGTATACCATTGTGTCAAAAAAGGGAAACGCAATAATTTTGCATCATTAAAGAATGCACATGAAGCAAAGTACATCTTTTTAACCGACTTCAAAAAAAAGGAGAAGGTTCTCAGTTCGTCGGATTTTTGTATGTATGCTCCCCGATTACTTGAAGACGGTTAGACCGATATTAAAATTTTATTTTTTTGTTTGATAGGGTATACTTTCTTATTGTTTTAATTGTCATCACGTCAGGATCTGATGATCGAATCATGGAGAAATCGAGGGAACTCTTCAAATATTATAGGCACACCTATAGCGATTTGGTTATTTTTTGTAGTAACTTGTGCAGTTGCTCTTGAAAAACACCATTTAGTGAAGTGGAACTGATGATGAAGACCACAGATGGCCACCGGAACTACTCAATAATAAGTATTTCGTGGGTTGCGATTCGATTACTTGAATATGGCTTAGCACTTTATGCTCGTTACAATGCATAATTATGGTGAAGTAAAGCTGATGGTGAAGTCCCAGGAGAACTCCTCAAAAATTAACGGCTCTGCATCGGGAAAAGCTATATTTTGTATAAGGTGATAAGTAGTTGACATTTTGGCTTTTGTAACTTGATAAATTACAAATTAAAAAGCGTTAAAAACACTTTTTAACTAACTTTTTGGAAGTCGGTGTCCAAACACGAAAATACGAAAAAAAAACGACGTACGAAAGCAAAGTCGGTTTTATTTTTTGTTTAAAAGTTTTTTGCATTTATAATATAAAGTAATACTTTGATGTAGTCTAAATTTAGAGCTACCAACGTTTTGAGAAAAAAAATCACAAATAATCACAAAAGATAGAAGCACTTAAGAAATTAAACCCTAACTGTTGTTCAGTACTGTAGAACTATAAATACAATTTAACGAATGTCATATTTCTTTATTGATTTATTTTTAAACCTACTTAAAAAAAAGAAGGAGGTTCTCAATTCGACTGTATTTTTGTAGTAGTTTTAGTAGATGGCTAGACCGATTTAGAAAATTCTTTTTTATTTGAAAGGATTTACTTCAAGGTGAGTTCCATTATCATCAAGTTAGGATCTGATGATGGAATCATGGAGAAATCGAGGGAACTCTTCAAATATTATAGGCACACCTATAATAAGTATTTCGTGGGTTGCGATTCGATTACTTGAATAAAATTTCTAAACAATTTATGCCCGTCACACTGCATATCGTGAAGTAGAGCTGATTTTGAAGTACCAAGAGAACTAAACGCTATCGTCCCTGCATTAGAAAAAAAAAAATTTTCAAAAGGTGATACAAAGTTGACGTTTAGGCTTTTAAACTGGGTAAATTACAAATCAACCCACTAAAAAGCGACATATAATCAAACTTTAAAAATAAAACACTGCAAAGTGAAAAATTACTTTAATTTCGTGAGTCGGTGTCTTTGGTTTTGTAGTATCGTTTTTGATAATGAATTCCGAAATTAAAGTTATTTTTCTCGTTGCAGTGTTTTTTCGTAAGTCGGGTTTATTTTTTAATACAAAGTTTATTTTATTTGAGATAAAATAAATAAATAACAAGATACCACGGCCACGGAACTTAAGGGCTGCTGATGGAACAGGGTGGATTTTTAGTCAGTAGAAGTCTAGCACTCCCATCCTCCACCTAGAGCGGGAAAACTCATTTATTGCATTTTCCACCCCAAAATAAAAGATAAAATAAATTTTATTGCAATCGTATTAATCCTGTAGCTTTAGACCTTGGGCTTGATGATGCAATGGAACTTTCGAACGCAAACGTAAATATTATTTGGACTATTTATTTATGTAGTTACTTCAATTTAGGTGTTGAACCGAATGGTCGTCATCAAGCATTGTCTTTTCAGTTCCCGAATAACCACCCGTTGCATTAGACATCAGACTTGACGATTTAGCGGAAGTTTAGAACTCAATAGTAAATACTTTTTGGACTTTCTATATTTCTTTAGTTCTGAATTTAGTTAATACGAAACAGCATTATTTATATAAATAGGGTCTTCTACAGCGTGCCTTTTGTTTGGGACCCGGTATTTAGGTAATATTGAAAACGCCATAATCACAGAAAGATAAAGTAGGTAGGAAGTTATCAGAGCTCGAATAAAAGGTACCTGGTAAAAAAGCCGAAAAATTTAAGATAATATATGTAAATAACGGCGATAGTCTAAACTATATATATGAAACAGCACCAGTGTATAATCATATATACAACGTGTAATTTAAAGGGTATATACATACCGAGTGCACGGCTTCTTTGGATGATAACAAACGATATAGCAAGGGTTTTCTAATCTTTATGCCTACATGTGTGGAGCTTATTAGAAATTTCAATACGTTGATACCAGAGACCGAATTTTTTAAATTAAGAAGAACGAAAAGAATTATCGTGTTATTGGCTAGTGACGTGGACACGTTTGTTATTATTGGTATTCAATTCTGTGAGTCACTTATTTTGAGCTGAAACTTTGCATAGAGACTCCATATCAGATGTTGTCTTCAGTCCTTTTGGATAGATATGGGGTTTTCGTTACACGTTGTATATGATTGCATAGGTAGAAAATTTTGAACGTACAAAAATCTTCAGATATGTAGTGCAACAACTACTTGTCTGAAGATAAACTAACTAACTAACTTTAGGGTAATATATTTTAAACACGTTATACAGGGTATAATGGAATATACATAAACCCTTAATTAATGGGGTAATTGTACTCATTATTATGAACGTGAAAATCATCATCAGCTGTTTAGTAAATTTTGTCCAGTTATGCACACTTATAAATGAACGAGGTCGTCTATTCTTTTTCGCAATTTTAAGGTTGGTCCCATAGTAAAAGATATTCATAATGATGATTACAATTACCTCTTTTCCAGTTTTACGTATGTATATTTCATTACAAAGTTAAAATTCTGAAATGCAAATTTTTATTTTTTAGAATAATTATAAAGTGCATGGAAGGCGAATAATAGATTGTCAGTACTTTTGGAGTCAATTAATCAATATAAGCAAACACAGTGAAAAGTTCGGCTACAATATGAGCTATCTAAAAATAGAAAAAGAGAAACGGATGGGTCTCATATCCAAATTTTACTTGAAATGTAAGATGTGTATATCTAGCTTTATTCTGAAAACTTCAGACCCCAACACAACTGAAATATCTAAACTCAATCAAGGCGTGGTATATGGTTCAATTATGACAGGAATATATATATTTTTGTATAGACACACCAACACTTTTTCTTACTTGTAACCTATTTGTAGAAATAAATATCATTTACAATTTAACGTAAAAAATAACCTTCCTTCTGAAACAGTTTATTAAAAAATAAATATTGGAAACTACAACTCATAACTTACGTGCGTACGTACGTACGTACACAAAAAGTGTGATTTTTCTTAGTTAAGTAACACCGATTTTACACTTTTGAGTTTAATTTTGTTGAAGTTGGTTGTCACATAACTTCCATTTTTCTTTTAAATATATACTTTATACATGTCTTTCATTTTTTAAATCTTAAGTCATTTAAGTAATCAAATCTCTTTCTTATAAAGACGATTATAACAGCTCAAGATTGTTTAGTCCGACTCGACACTCTCTTTACACTATTAGTGTTGTTTATGTGTGCATCGCCACGTATACATGCCGATTTTTACCTAAACTCGAGCGTTCAAATTTTGAAAAATGGCTCTTAATTCGAAGCAGCAGACTAACAGTTTCTGATTTGTTAGATAATGACGACTAGGAAAATGTGATGTAACTAAATTAATCAATTCAGGAATTAAATCGAATAACGAAGTAAACATTTTTTATAATAATATTGTGTGAAAATAACATTAAAAAAATGTGATTGTAAAGGGGCGTCAAAAATAAAACAACGAATCGACCATGATAATATTTTTTTATTTTTTGCAATAGGCCCCTGTGCTTGTACTCATTCCAACTGGGTTTTGGTCGCAGTGGTGCGGGGACAGTCTTTTTAATAGTAATCTCGCGCAATTTATTAAAATATTCATCACATGAAACAATTTTCAAGAGAGTGGCTCTTATCATGTCTGGTTAAATATGAATATTTTTAATGAAAATAGATTTATTTATAATAAAATCTAGTTACTACTTCAAAATAAAAGATAATAGTAAGTAAAGTTTTTATCATTTATTTGTATTTATCGCGATTAAAAATTGCTCATTTATTATTCGATTGTTTGCATCCATCACTATTAGCTTAAATAAGGTATCATTATTTTAGTAAGTGACACTAGCTTATGTCAGCTTACTGCATCGAATTAAAAGTCCGGGTATAGTTCCCTTATTAAGATATCATGAAAAAAAAATCTCATATCTTGGTTAGCGCTATGAAACAGAAAAATACTCAACTAGTGACCCGACCCGGCTTTGTACGGTGTCATTTAGCTAATTATTATAATCATCTGCTTAACCTTTTTCAACCATGTTGGGGTCTGCTTCCATTATTGTTTTACATGAAGCGACTGCCTCCACAAATCAATAGCTGAGTAGCACGATCAGGGCCGCATTAACCATTAGGCGGAGTAGGCAACTGCCTAGGGGCCCCGCATCAACTAGGGGCCCAGGCCCAGTGCACGCACCAAGAAAACATGTTTGTTCGAACGAGAATTTGATGTGCGTGTGAACTTAGGGACCTCACTGTTATCTCACAAAATACAAATCGTTACATTTAGTAGTAGAATTAAAACAATTTTAGAATAAATCTGGGAATAAGTAAACAAATATATTAATAAAAACCACAGCCCTTAATGTGCGTTTCCTCAGTTCACACACAATTTGGTCAGTCAAAGTAAGAGAAGGCGCCCCGAGAATGCCATTGCCTTAGGGCCTCTGACAGGGTTAATCCGGCTCTGAGCACGATACTCCTGGCAAGACCAATATCAGATTTCCTGAATTCTTTTTTTTTTGATAATGGGTTTTCTTTTGACCACCATCTCACCTGATGGTAAGTGATGATGTGGTCGAAGATGGAGCACGCTTACCAAAAAATAACCTATTCGCTCTTAACTTAAAGACCCCTAGGTTATAGCTATCGGGAAACACAGACTCCGGCAGGGAATTCCACTCCTCAGCCGTACGACTTCTTACTACCCGTAACGGTTAACGGCTTTAAATGCTTTCCGTGGCGCGGAGGAATGTCGATATGTTTTAAAATGGTTACTCATCCACGAACCGGACCTCGGCAAGCGTTGCTTAACCTGTTATTATTTAGCCACGAGTTCTGCTAATTCATATAAATGTTAATAAATTTTACTCTAAAACCTTCCTCGTGAATCACTCGAATCATTGGTGAAAACCGTATGAAAATCTGGTTTTTTTTTTATCACTAACAGATAGATAGACGAACGCCGCGAGAGACTGTTTTATCATTTGCATGGATAAGTTACACAAGCAACACCCTAATTGTGTAACTAATAAAATTGTAAATTAATTCAGAATCGGCTGGAATTGCGGATCCATTGTTTTGTATAAATATACGTTTTTTTTTTATTCATGATGGGCTCGCGTTTGCCCACTACGAGCAAGGGCGGATCCAGGGTCCGGGGTCACATAATCGTGGTCAAGTCACAAGAAGTTATCATTTGTATTTCCTGACTCCGCTGCCACTTGGCCATCCAGCCCATCCGGGTCATGGAGTCATGACCCCCCCTGGATCCGCCCTTGACTACGAGTATCTCACCTGATGGTAAGCGATGATGTGGTCAAAGTCCGACTACCTAAGGGGCCGGACACGATACGTCAAAATTGGTCAAAATGAAAGTTAAACACTGCCTATAGCATATGGCGTGCCACAAGGCAGCATATTGGGGCCCACGTTGTTCCTCATTTATATAAATGAGCTATGTAATATACCTATTCAACATTGCAAAATATTTACCTATGCTGATGACACAGCTATGATAGTCGATGGAGTGGATTGGACCCAATGCTTTCTTAATGCCGAAAATGCACTGAAACATGTCATGAATTGGCTAACAAACAACTTGCTTACCCTGAACGTGCAGAAAACGGTATATGTTCCCTTTGCCATTGGGTGAAATCTAACCACACCGCTATCTTATCTTCTTAAGGCCCACACTTGTACTTCTCTGTCCCCTTCTATATGTGACTGCCTCAACATATCTAGGATTACTAGCGTGAAATATCTGGGCACTCATATTGATCAACAACTTAACTGGCATAAGCACATAGATGTTTTCACGGGCAGAATCCGTAAACTTATATTTATTTTTAGAAAACTACGCAAGTCTGTGGATAGTAATACCCTGAAACTGGTATATTCTGCACTATGTCAGTCAGTACTTTCATACTGTATTCCAGTTTGGGGGGGTGCAACATTAAACGAATTTATCAGGCTTGAGCGTGCACAACGGGCGGTCTTAAAAGTTATGTGGTCTCGGCCCCGAAGATATTCCACAATACAATTATATGCCGAATGTGAAGTGTTAACTGTCAGGCAGCTCTATGTTCTCCATACGGTAATCCGTAAACACTCTTCCCGTCCCCACAAAGAACCATCAGGCAGAATTAAACACAACATCTTCCCACAAGAATATCACAGAACAAAGTTTTCCAGGCGCCAGTATTACATCACCAGCACAAAATTATATAACAGTTTAAATAAAATATTAAAATTATCCACAAAATCAAAATATCAATGCAAACACACGTTGCACAATTATCTATTAACACTCACCCATCAACACACAGAGGATCTTCTTTTAGGCAACCTTCCAAGTTTAATATAAAACTAATTTCAATTTTCCGCATACGACACTCACTCACATTTATCATACTCACACAGTTACATACAACACACACATACACACCTTAATCACACATAAATGGCATACGTTCACTTATTTTTTTTGATTTGTAAAAGTAAAACCTTCATTTTTATTTTATTTTGCGTTGTTTAGAAATTGTTCTAGAGCTGTAAAAAATTCTGGCTTGTAAAATTGTTGCGGAGGGACACTGATCTTCTAAGATACAGGTTCTAACCTAGTTTAGAGGTCAGGGTTTCAATCTTAGAACAACAACGCATAGAAGGATAGTACGAGTGCAAAAAGTGAGGCAACTAAAACTTAGCCATTTTTGGCTAACTTTGCTCGACGAGCCGTCAGTACTCAAGGTCACATTCTGCCGAACAGAGCTCGCGAGTAAATAATTTAAAACGACCGTTTGTAGCGTAAAGGGATGTCATAGTCCTTCAGGAAAACAAAAAACGTGTAATCAAATTACATTTCACAAGTAAATACTTACATTTTATACATTATATTTAAGTAAAACGACCATCAAACAAAAATTCTAATAACCTAACTTATCACAATTCAATGTTGCTATCCGTGAGGAAAAAAATACCCATATTGATTTCTTTTGTGCTTATTTTTGTTTTAAAAAAATATATTTTTGGCGGCAATTATGTATGCGTAAAACTAAACTATATTTATTTACAGCTACTACCTACAGTGTTTTATAACTAAAAGTTACTGTTAGTTCGAAGAGTGGCATCATAAAGATGACAATTTTATTGATTAGGATTTTTTTCATTTAAGTAATGTTCTCAAAAATATTTTTCTATTTCATAAATACAACACATACTTTTAATTGATATCAAACGAGATTTTTCAAGCAATTAATACATTTCTATAATATCATTGTAACACATTACACATCCAACATTCTAAACGCAATAAACGATATCTCATTTCGTTTACCTTCCGTAAATATATGTCATATAAGTCATATTACATGAAAAAACATCATCTTATTTAGTTTCATAACATAAAATACTTGATTTGATCCAGCAACATAATAGTGCGTTTTCCCATTTTTGTGGTAATGGTACTGATAATGGTATCACTGAAAGCTATGTTTGTGTGCGTTTGAAGAACGTAGACACATTCGGCTCACGCACACAAAGAAAATAAAGTGGACACACGAAATCGCTCGTGTTTTGTTCTAGACGCCTCTTCTATGCGTTGTTGTTCTAAGGTTTCAATGTATTGCTACCTAGTATAAGCCTCTCAATGTATCTACTTCTACTATACCATTGTAATAGTTTTTAAGGCTTTAGTTCAATAAAGATTTATTTATTTATTTAAAGATAAAGCTTGCTTACCTACTTTAAATAATGTTTTACTTGATTCAAACATACAATGTACATAGAAGCAACGGGAAAATTAAAGCACATGCGTCCGATTTAATCTCCATTTTTTCATCGACTTTCTTTTTAATCGTCGACCGTGTTCCATTTTCAAGGATAAAAAATTCCTAATCTATTCTCGCGGGCATAAATCTATTAAGATTAGATGTGTGCCACCTCCCAGTAAATTGTACTTCCTACATTTTTCAAGGCTATAGGAGAAATTTATAACATATTGTATCGTAAATGACACGATATAGAGGAAGCGGAGGGACCGAATTCATTATCCACCTATCATATTCACGATTTTCAACCTTATTTACAACGTATAAGATGCATTATCGAGGAACACGGGCACGGCCTAATGCTCTTTACCTGACGCAATCATAGACAAAATTAGATGGCAGTTTTAGATCGCGATGAACTTGAAACACTTTTGATAAAATATGGGAACCACACGCACGTGTATAGGAATTAGGTATCCGAGAATAGACCCATCACTTTCCTATGAAAACATACATGTTATTAAGTAGCGGCGTAAATACGGGTAGATTACCGACGCTTGTTGAAGTTGGTCCGTGTGGGACCTTTCATCCATATTGCTCGGAAGCATGGTAACTTTGCGCGCTTTTGTGATCTTGCATTTCCCCTAGTAAAAAGAAACAAATGGTCGACTCCCTCCCCTCCCTAAATCGTTTTACGTAATTATTGGATGGACCCATACCAAGATTCCTTCGTGCTTTGAAAAACACGTTAAGCACTTGACGGGCTGTCGTAGATTTATTTCGGTCGCTTTAGGTACCTAGTCAGAATGCTATCAGTCTTGCCTAGGGGTATTGTGTTACCCAGTTGCAGGATTATGATCAGATATGGTGGACAAACGCGAGCCTATTCTGAATAATAAAAAAGAGATAGGTTGTTATGTCGGTATCCATGCTCGACATGATTATAGTACACTAATATTATAAACTAGCAATAGCTTTCGGCTTCGGTCACGGAAAAAAGAATCAGCGAAAATGTACTTAGTCTATGACACATGAGTGTACTACGCCAGCTCGACAAATGGATGTGCGCTTAACGCTTATGCGACAAAACTGTACTGCGACTCACCATAGTTCGAATGCACGCTTGTGCGACACATTGAAGATCGACATCACGCTAGTGTGACAAACGATTGCGCGACAGTAGCTCGATACTACGGTAGTGCGACGGTACCTCAGTAACCTTTATCTTGTATCTTTTATCTTCAAAATTAAAGTAAGGCCCAGCAATGCCAGCGCGTCATCGTCCTCATTCAATGCCATTTTTCAAAGTCCCCCCCTCGCCCCCCTTCTCCCCCCCTTTAGGCGGATCTCGGAATCTAAGAGACTTGGAACATTTTTTTTTTCAGATTCATTTAGAGGGGCAATGCTTTAGTCGAAATACTTGTGCAACCCCCCCCCCATCACCCCCCCCCCTCCTTTTTTTTTTTTTTTTTTCACAAGCTCGCGAGGTGCTTGCACCTCGCGCAACACCCAAATACTAAACCCCCCCCATCACCCCCCCATTTTTTTTTTTTTATAAAAAGCACGCGAGGTGCTTGCACCTCGCGCAACACGCAAATACTAGTTATACTATATAAAGCTAAATTACCACTCACTCACTGACATAATTGTTCTCCCAGATGGTGGATGGGGAGGTGGGTATATTTTGACAGATTCGTAAACAAGTAACTCTCAAACCTACGGGAAAAGTGCCAAACCTCCCCTTTTCACCCCCCTTCTCCCCCCTCCCTATGGTATCTCGGAAACTACGAGACCTGTATTTTTTGTTTTTTACGGATTCGTATAGCGGAGGCTCGGTAAAGTAAAAACCATTTTTCAAAGTCCCCGCCCCCCGTCCCCCTTCTCCCCCCCCTTTAGGCAGATCTCGGAATCTAAGAGACTTGGAACATTTTTTTTTTCAGATTCATTTAGAGGGGCAATGCTTTAGTCGAAAAACTTGTGCAACCCCTCCCCCATCACCCCCCCCCTCTTTTTTTTTTTTTTTTTTCACAAGCTCGCGAGGTGCTTGCACCTCGCGCAACACGCAAATACCAATTTCTTTTTTCACAAGCACGCGAGGTGCTTGCACCTCGCGCAACACGCAAATACTAAACCCCCCATCAACCCCCCCATTTTTTTTTCACAAGCACGCGAGGTGCTTGCACCTCGCGCAACACGCAAATACTAGTTATCTATACTAATATTATAAAGCTGAAGAGTTTGTTTGTTTGTTTGTTTGTTTGTTTGTTTGCTTGAACGCGCTAATCTCAGGAACTACGGGTCTGATTTCAAAAATTATTTCAGTGTTAGATAGCCCATTTATCGAGGAAGGCTATAGGCTATATATTATCACGCTAAGACCAATAGGAGCGGAGCACTAATGAAGAATGTTTCAAAATCGGGGGAATTTTTTTCCACGCGGACGAAGTCGCTGGCGAAAGCTAGTATTATATAAAGCTAAATTACCACTCACTGACTGACTGACTGACTGACTCACTCATTGACATAATTGTTCTCCCAGATGGTGGATGGGGAGGTGGGTATATTTTGACAGATTCGTAAACAAGTAACTCTGAAACCTACGGGAAAAGTGCCAAACCTCCCCTTTTCCCCCCCCTTCTCCCCCCTTCCTATCGTATCTCGGAAACTACGAGACCCGTATTTTTTTTTTTTACGGATTCGTATAGAGGAGGCTCGGTAAAGTAAAAACCATTTTTCAAAGTCCCCCCCCCGCCCCCCTTCTCCCCCCCTTTAGGCGGATCTACGAATCTAAGAGACTTGGAACATTTTTTTTTTCAGATTCATTTAGAGGGGCAATGCTTTAGTCGAAATACTTGTGCAACCCCCCCCCCCCATCACCCCCCCCCTTCTTTTTTTTTTTTTTTTCACAAGCACGCGAGGTGCTTGCACCTCGCGCAACACGCAAATACTTGATTTAGAGGGGCAATGCTTTAGTTTTTTTCACAAGCACGCGAGGTGCTTGCACCTCGCGCAACACGCAAATACTAGTTATATTATATAAAGCTAGATTACCTTATACTATATAAAGCTAGATTACCACTGACTGACTGACTGACTGACTCACTCATTGACATAATTGTTCTCCCAGATGGTGGATGGGGAGGTGGGTATATTTTGACAGATTCGTAAACAAGTAACTCTCAAACCTACGGGAAAAGTGCCAAACCTCCCCTTTTCACCCCCCTTCTCCCCCCCCTATCGTATCTCGGAAAATACGAGACCCGTATTTTTTTCTTTTTACGGATTCGTATAGAGGAGGCTCGGTAAAGTAAAAACCATTTTTAAAAGTCCCCCCCCCCCGCCCCCCTTCTCCCCCCCTTTAGGCGGATCTCGGAATCTAAGAGACTTGGAACATTTTTTTTTTCAGATTCATTTAGAGGGGCAATGCTTTAGTCAAAATACTTCTGCAACCCCCCCCATTACCCCCCCCCCCCACCCCAATTATTTTTTTTTTTTTTTCACAAGCACGCGAGGTGCCTGCACCTCGCGCAACACGCAAATACTAAACCCCCCCATCTCCCACCATCACCCCCCCCTTTTTTTTTTTTTCACAAGCACGCGAGGTGCTTGCACCTCGCGCAACACGCAAATACTTGATTTAGAGGGGCAATGCTTTAGTTTTTTTCACAAGCACGCGAGGTGCTTGCACCTCGCGCAACACGCAAATACTAGTTATATTATATAAAGCTAGATTACCACTCACTGACTCACTCATTGACATAATTGTTCTCCCAGATGGTGGATGGGGAGGTGGGTATATTTTGACAGATTCGTAAACAAGTAACTCTCAAACCTACGGGAAAAGTGCCAAACCTCCCCTTTTCCCCCCCCTTCTCCCCCCTCCCTATGGTATCTCGGAAACTACGAGACCCGTATTTTTTGTTTTTTACGGATTCGTATAGAGGAGGCTCGGTAAAGTAAAAACCATTTTTCAAAGTCCCCCCCCCCCGCCCCCCTTCTCCCCCCCTTTAGGCGGATCTCGGAATCTAAGAGACTTGGAACATTTTTTTTTTCAGATTCATTTAGAGGGGCAATGCTTTAGTCGAAAAACTTGTGCAACCCCCCCCCCATCACCCCCCCCCTCTTTTTTTTTTTTTTTTTCACAAGCTCGCGAGGTGCTTGCACCTCGCGCAACACCCAAATACTAAACCCCCCCATCACCCCCCCATTTTTTTTTTTTTTATAAAAAGCACGCGAGGTGCTTGCACCTCGCGCAACACGCAAAAACTAAACCCCCCCCCATCTCCCCCCATCACCCCACCCCATTTTTTTTTTTTTTCACAATCACGCGAGGTGCTTGCACCTCGCGCAACGCGCAAATACTAGTTATATTATATAAAGCTAGATTACCACTGACTGACTCACTCACTCACTCACTCATTGACATAATTGTTCTCCCAGATGGTGGATGGGGAGGAGGGTATATTTTGACAGATTCGTAAACAAGTAACTCTCAAACCTACGGGAAAAGTGCCAAACCTCCCCTTTTCACCCCCCTTCTCCCCCCTCCCTATGGTATCTCGGAAACTACGAGACCCGTATTTTTTGTTTTTTACGGATTCGTATAGCGGAGGCTCGGTAAAGTAAAAACCATTTTTCAAAGTCCCCGCCCCCCGCCCCCCTTCTCCCCCCCTTTAGGCAGATCTCGGAATCTAAGAGACTTGGAACATTTTTTTTTTCAGATTCATTTAGAGGGGCAATGCTTTAGTCGAAAAACTTGTGCAACCCCCCCCCCCCATCACCCCCCCCCCTCTTTTTTTTTTTTTTTTTTCACAAGCTCGCGAGGTGCTTGCACCTCGCGCAACACCCAAATACTAAACCCCCTCATCACCCCCCCATTTTTTTTTTTTTTTATAAAAAGCACGCGAGGTGCTTGCACCTCGCGCAACACGCAAAAACTAAACCCCCCCCCATCTCCCCCCATCACCCCACCCCATTTTTTTTTTTTCACAATCACGCGAGGTGCTTGCACCTCGCGCAACGCGCAAATACTAGTTATATTATATAAAGCTAGATTACTACTGACTGACTCACTCACTCACTCACTCATTGACATAATTGTTCTCCCAGATGGTGGATGGGGAGGAGGGTATATTTTGACAGATTCGTAAACAAGTAACTCTCAAACCTACGGGAAAAGTGCCAAACCTCCCCTTTTCCCCCCCCTTCTCCCCCCCCCCCTATCGTATCTCGGAAACTACGAGACCCGTATTTTTTTCTTTTAACGGATTCGTATAGAGGAGGCTCGGTAAAGTAAAAACCATTTTTCAAAGTCCCCCCCCGCCCCCCTTCTCCCCCCCTTTAGGCGGATCTCGGAATCTAAGAGACTTGGAACATTTTTTTTTTCAGATTCATTTAGAGGGGCAATGCTTAAGTCGAAATACTTGTGCAACCCCCCCCCCCATCACCCCCCCCCCTCTTTTTTTTTTTATTTTTTTTTCACAAGCTCGCGAGGTGCTTGCACCTCGCGCAACACGCAAATACTTGATTTAGAGGGGCAATGCTTTAGTTTTTTTCACAAGCACGCGAGGTGCTTGCACCTCGCGCAACACGCAAATACTTGATTTAGAGGGGCAATGCTTTAGTTTTTTTCACAAGCACGCGAGGTGCTTGCACCTCGCGCAACACGCAAATACTTTTTTTTTTCAAAAGCACGCGAGGTGCTTGCACCTCGCGCAACACGCAAATACTAAAACCCCCCCATCACCCCCGCCCCCCCCCACTTTTTTTTTTCACAAGCACGCGAGGTGCTTGCACCTCGCGCAACAAGCAAATACTTGATTTAGAGGGGCAATGCTTTAGATTTTTTCACAAGCACGCGAGGTGCTTGCACCTCGCGCAACACGCAAATACTAAACCCCCCCGTCTCGCCCCATCAACCACCCCCCCTTTTTTTTTTTTCACAAGCACGCGAGGTGCTTGCACCTCGCGCAACACGCAAATAATTTTTTTTTATCACAAGCACGCGAGGTGCTTGCACCTCGCGCAACACGCAAATACTAGTTATATTATATAAAGCTAAATTACCACTCACTCACTCACTCATTGACATAATTGTTCTCCCAGATGGTGGATGGGGAGGTGGGTATATTTTGACAGATTCGTAAACAAGTAACTCTCAAACCTACGGGAAAAGTGCCAAACCTCCCCTTTTCCCCCCCCTTCTCCCCCCCCCTATCGTATCTCGGAAACTACGAGACCCGTATTTTTTTCTTTTTACGGATTCGTATAGAGGAGGCTCGGTTAAGTAAAAACCATTTTTCAAAGTCCCCCCCCGGCCCCCCTTCTCACCCCCTTTAGGCGGATCTCGGAATCTAAGAGACTTGGAACATTTTTTTTTCAGATTCATTTAGAGGGGCAATGCTTTAGTCGAAATACTTGTACAACCCCCGCATCACCCCCCCCCCCCTTTTTTTTTTTTTTTCACATGCACGCGAGGTGCTTGAACCTCGCGCAACACG
Source organism: Tholera decimalis (assembly GCA_943138885.2). Lineage (NCBI taxonomy): Eukaryota > Metazoa > Arthropoda > Insecta > Lepidoptera > Noctuidae > Tholera > Tholera decimalis. The sequence goes on along the minus strand of OW964570.2, from coordinate 9,511,801 downwards.
CAAATACTAGTTATTATATTATATAAAGCTAGATTACCACTCACTCACTGACTCACTGACATAATTGTTCTCCCAGATGGTGGATGGGGAGGTGGGTATATTTTGACAGATTCGTAAACAAGTAACTCTCAAACCTACGGGAAAAGTGCCAATCCTCCCCTTTCCCCCCCCCTTCTCCCCCCTCCCTATCGTATCTCGGAAACTACGAGACCCGTATTTTTTGTTTTTTACGGATTCGTATAGAGGAGGCTCGGTAAAGTAAAAACCATTTTTCTAAGTCCCCCCCCGCCCCCCTTCTCCCCCCCTTTAGGCGGATCTCGGAATCTAAGAGACTTGGAACATTTTTTTTTTCAGATTCATTTAGAGGGGCAATGCTTTAGTCGAAATAATTGTGCTACCCCCCCCCCATCACCCCCCCCATTTTTTTTTTTTTCACAAGCACGCGAGGTGCTTGCACCTCGCGCAACACGCAAATACTTGATTTAGAGGGGCAATGCTTTAGTTTTTTTCACAAGCACGCGAGGTGCTTGCACCTCGCGCAACACGCAAATACTAGTTATTATTATACTATATAAAGCTAAATTACCACTGACTGACTCACTCACTCATTGACATAATTGTTCTCCCAGATGGTGGATGGGGAGGTGGGTATATTTTGACAGATTCGTAAACAAGTAACTCTCAAACCTACGGGAAAAGTGCCAAACCTCCCCTTTTCCCCCCCCTTCTCCCCCCCCCCTATCGTATCTCGGAAACTACGAGACCCGTATTTTTTTCTTTTTACGGATTCGTATAGAGGAGGCTCGGTAAAGTAAAAACCATTTTTCAAAGTCCCCCCCTCGCCCCCCTTCTCCCCCCCTTTAGGCGGATCTCGGAATCTAAGAGACTTGGAACATTTTTTTTTTCAGATTCATTTAGAGGGGCAATGCTTTAGTCGAAATACTTGTGCAACCCCCCCCCCCATCACCCCCCCCCCCTCCTTTTTTTTTTTTTTTTTTTCACAAGCTCGCGAGGTGCTTGCACCTCGCGCAACACCCAAATACTAAACCCCCCCCATCACCCCCCCATTTTTTTTTTTTTATAAAAAGCACGCGAGGTGCTTGCACCTCGCGCAACACGCAAATACTAGTTATACTATATAAAGCTAAATTACCACTCACTCACTGACATAATTGTTCTCCCAGATGGTGGATGGGGAGGTGGGTATATTTTGACAGATTCGTAAACAAGTAACTCTCAAACCTACGGGAAAAGTGCCAAACCTCCCCTTTTCACCCCCCTTCTCCCCCCTCCCTATGGTATCTCGGAAACTACGAGACCTGTATTTTTTGTTTTTTACGGATTCGTATAGCGGAGGCTCGGTAAAGTAAAAACCATTTTTCAAAGTCCCCGCCCCCCGCCCCCCTTCTCCCCCCCTTTAGGCAGATCTCGGAATCTAAGAGACTTGGAACATTTTTTTTTTCAGATTCATTTAGAGGGGCAATGCTTTAGTCGAAAAACTTGTGCAACCCCTCCCCCATCACCCCCCCCCCCTCTTTTTTTTTTTTTTTTTTCACAAGCTCGCGAGGTGCTTGCACCTCGCGCAACACGCAAATACCAATTTCTTTTTTCACAAGCACGCGAGGTGCTTGCACCTCGCGCAACACGCAAATACTAAACCCCCCATCAACCCCCCCATTTTTTTTTCACAAGCACGCGAGGTGCTTGCACCTCGCGCAACACGCAAATACTAGTTATCTATACTAATATTATAAAGCTGAAGAGTTTGTTTGTTTGTTTGTTTGTTTGTTTGTTTGCTTGAACGCGCTAATATCAGGAACTACGGGTCTGATTTCAAAAATTATTTCAGTGTTAGATAGCCCATTTATCGAGGAAGGCTATAGGCTATATATTATCACGCTAAGACCAATAGGAGCGGAGCACTAATGAAGAATGTTTCAAAATCGGGGGAATTTTTTTCCACGCGGACGAAGTCGCTGGCGAAAGCTAGTATTATATAAAGCTAAATTACCACTCACTGACTGACTGACTGACTGACTCACTCATTGACATAATTGTTCTCCCAGATGGTGGATGGGGAGGTGGGTATATTTTGACAGATTCGTAAACAAGTAACTCTCAAACCTACGGGAAAAGTGCCAAACCTCCCCTTTTCACCCCCCTTCTCCCCCCTCCCTATCGTATCTCGGAAACTACGAGACCCGTATTTTTTGTTTTTTACGGATTCGTATAGAGGAGGCTCGGTAAAGTAAAAACCATTATTTAAAGTCCCCCCCCCTGCCCCCCTTCTCCCCCCCTTTAGGCGGATCTCGGAATCTAAGAGACTTGGAACATTTTTTTTTTCAGATTCATTTAGAGGGGCAATGCTTTAGTCGAAATACTTGTGCAACCCCCCCCCCCCCATCACCCCTCCCCCTCCTTTTTTTTTTTTTTTCTTTTTCACAAGCTCGCGAGGTGCTTGCACCTCGCGCAACACGCACATACCAATTTCTTTTTTCACAAGCACGCGAGGTGCTTGCACCTCGCGCAACACGCAAATACTAGTTATTATACTATATAAAGCTAAATTACCACTCACTGACTCACTGACATAATTGTTCTCCCAGATGGTGGATGGGGAGGTGGGTATATTTTGACAGATTCGTAAACAAGTAACTCTGAAACCTACGGGAAAAGTGCCAAACCTCCCCTTTTCCCCCCCCTTCTCCCCCCTTCCTATCGTATCTCGGAAACTACGAGACCCGTATTTTTTTTTTTACGGATTCGTATAGAGGAGGCTCGGTAAAGTAAAAACCATTTTTAAAAGTCCCCCCCCCGCCCCCCTTCTCCCCCCCTTTAGGCGGATCTACGAATCTAAGAGACTTGGAACATTTTTTTTTTCAGATTCATTTAGAGGGGCAATGCTTTAGTCGAAATACTTGTGCAACCCCCCCTCCCCATCACCCCCCCCCCCCTTCTTTTTTTTTTTTTTTCACAAGCACGCGAGGTGCTTGCACCTCGCGCAACACGCAAATACTAGTTATATTATATAAAGCTAGATTACCTTATACTATATAAAGCTAGATTACCACTGACTGACTGACTGACTGACTCACTCATTGACATAATTGTTCTCCCAGATGGTGGATGGGGAGGTGGGTATATTTTGACAGATTCGTAAACAAGTAACTCTCAAACCTACGGGAAAAGTGCCAAACCTCCCCTTTTCACCCCCCTTCTCCCCCCCCTATCGTATCTCGGAAAATACGAGACCCGTATTTTTTTCTTTTTACGGATTCGTATAGAGGAGGCTCGGTAAAGTAAAAACCATTTTAAAAAGTCCCCCCCCCCCGCCCCCCTTCTCCCCCCCTTTAGGCGGATCTCGGAATCTAAGAGACTTGGAACATTTTTTTTTTCAGATTCATTTAGAGGGGCAATGCTTTAGTCAAAATACTTCTGCAGCCCCCCCCCCATTAGCCCCCCCCCCACTTTTTTTTTTTTCTTTTTTCTCAAGCACGCGAGGTGCTTGCACCTCGCGCAACACGCAAATACTAAACCCCCCCATCACCCCGCCCCAATTTTTTTTTTCACAAGCACGCGAGGTGCTTGCACCTCACGCAACACGCAAATACTAAACCCCCCCCGTCTCCCCCTATCACCCCCCCCCTTTTTTTTTTACAAGTACGCGAGGTGCTTGCACCTCGCGCAACACGCAAATACTAAACCCCCCCGTCTCGCCCCATCAACCACCCCCCCTTTTTTTTTTTCACAAGCACGCGAGGTTCTTGCACCTCGCGCAACACGCAAATACTTTTTTTTATCACAAGCACGCGAGGTGCTTGCACCTCGCGCAACACGCAAATACTAGTTATATTATATAAAGCTAAATTACCACTCACTCACTCACTCATTGACATAATTGTTCTCCCAGATGGTGGATGGGGAGGTGGGTATATTTTGACAGATTCGTAAACAAGTAACTCTCAAACCTACGGGAAAAGTGCCAAACCTCCCCTTTTCCCCCCCCTTCTCCCCCCCCCTATCGTATCTCGGAAACTACGAGACCCGTATTTTTTTCTTTTTACGGATTCGTATAGAGGAGGCTCGGTTAAGTAAAAACCATTTTTCAAAGTCCCCCCCCCGCCCCCCTTCTCACCCCCTTTAGGCGGATCTCGGAATCTAAGAGACTTGGAACATTTTTTTTTCAGATTCATTTAGAGGGGCAATGCTTTAGTCGAAATACTTGTACAACCCCCCCATCACCCCCCCCCCCCTTTTTTTTTTTTTCACAAGCACGCGAGGTGCTTGCACCTCGCGCAACACGCAAATACCAATTTCTTTTTTCACAAGCACGCGAGGTGCTTGCACCTCGCGCAACACGCAAATACTAGTTATACTATATAAAGCTAAATTACCACTGACTGACTCACTCACTGACATAATTGTTCTCCCAGATGGTGGATGGGGAGGTGGGTATATTTTGACAGATTCGTAAACAAGTAACTCTCAAACCTACGGGAAAAGTGCCAAACCTCCCCTTTTCACCCCCCTTCTCCCCCCTCCCTATGGTATCTCGGAAACTACGAGACCCGTATTTTTTGTTTTTTACGGATTCGTATAGCGGAGGCTCGGTAAAGTAAAAACCATTTTCAAAGTCCCCGCCCCTTGCCCCCCTTCTCCCCCCCTTTAGGCAGATCTCGGAATCTAAGAGACTTGGAACATTTTTTTTTTCAGATTCATTTAGAGGGGCAATGCTTTAGTCGAAAAACTTGTGCAACCCCCCCCCCATCACCCCCCCCCTCTTTTTTTTTTTTTTTTTTCACAAGCTCGCGAGGTGCTTGCACCTCGCGCAACACCCAAATACTAAACCCCCCCATCACCCCCCCATTTTTTTTTTTTTTATATAAAGCACGCGAGGTGCTTGCACCTCGCGCAACACGCAAAAACTAAACCCCCCCCCATCTCCCCCCATCACCCCACCCCATTTTTTTTTTTTTTCACAATCACGCGAGGTGCTTGCACCTCGCGCAACGCGCAAATACTAGTTATATTATATAAAGCTAGATTACCACTGACTGACTCACTCACTCACTCACTCATTGACATAATTGTTCTCCCAGATGGTGGATGGGGAGGAGGGTATATTTTGACAGATTCGTAAACAAGTAACTCTCAAACCTACGGGAAAAGTGCCAAACCTCCCCTTTTCCCCCCCCCTTCTCCCCCCCCCCCTATCGTATCTCGGAAACTACGAGACCCGTATTTTTTTCTTTTTACGGATTCGTATAGAGGAGGCTCGGTAAAGTAAAAACCCATTTTTCAAAGTCCCCCCCCGCCCCCCTTCTCCCCCCCTTTAGGCGGATCTCGGAATCTAAGAGACTTGGAACATTTTTTTTTTCAGATTTATTTAGAGGGGCAATGCTTTAGTCGAAATAATTGTGCAACCCCCCCCCCCATTTCCCCCATCCCTTTTTTTTTTTTTTTTTCACAAGCACGCGAGGTGCTTGCACCTCGCGCAACACGCAAATACTTGATTTAGAGGGGCAATGCTTTAGTTTTTTTCACAAGCACGCGAGGTGCTTGCACCTCGCGCAACACCCAAATACTAGTTATACTATATAAAGCTAGATTACCACTCACTGACTGACTCACTCACTCATTGACAGAATTGTTCTCCCAGATGGTGGATGGGGAGGAGGGTATATTTTGACAGATTCGTAAACAAGTAACTCTCAAACCTACGGGAAAAGTGCCAAACCTCCCCTTTTCCCCCCCCTTCTCACCCCCCCCCTATCGTATCTCGGAAACTACGAGACCCGTATTTTTTTCTTTTTACGGATTCGTATAGAGGAGGCTCGGTAAAGTAAAAACCATTTTTCAAAGTCCCCCCCCGCCCCCCTTCTCCCCCCCTTTAGGCGGATCTCGGAATCTAAGAGACTTGGAACATTTTTTTTTTCAGATTTATTTAGAGGGGCAATGCTTTAGTCGAAATACTTGTGCAACCCCCCCCCCCCATTTCCCCCCCTTTTTTTTTTTTTTTTCACAAGCACGCGAGGTGCTTGCACCTCGCGCAACACGCAAATACTTGATTTAGAGGGGCAATGCTTTAGTTTTTTTCACAAGCACGCGAGGTGCTTGCACCTCGCGCAACACGCAAATACTAGTTATATTATATAAAGCTAGATTACCTTATACTATATAAAGCTAGATTACCACTGACTGACTGACTGACTGACTCACTCATTGACATAATTGTTCTCCCAGATGGTGGATGGGGAGGTGGGTATATTTTGACAGATTCGTAAACAAGTAACTCTCAAACCTACGGGAAAAGTGCCAAACCTCCCCTTTTCACCCCCCTTCTCCCCCCCCTATCGTATCTCGGAAAATACGAGACCCGTATTTTTTTCTTTTTACGGATTCGTATAGAGGAGGCTCGGTAAAGTAAAAACCATTTTTAAAAGTCCCCCCCCCCCGCCCCCCTTCTCCCCCCCTTTAGGCGGATCTCGGAATCTAAGAGACTTGGAACATTTTTTTTTTCAGATTCATTTAGAGGGGCAATGCTTTAGGTCAAAATACTTCTGCAACCCCCCCCCCCATTAGCCCCCCCCCCACTTTTTTTTTTTTCTTTTTTCTCAAGCACGCGAGGTGCTTGCACCTCGCGCAACACGCAAATACTAAACCCCCCCATCACCCCGCCCCAATTTTTTTTTTCACAAGCACGCGAGGTGCTTGCACCTCACGCAACACGCAAATACTAAACGCCCCCCGTCTCCCCCTATCACCCCCCCCCTTTTTTTTTACAAGTACGCGAGGTGCTTGCACCTCGCGCAACACGCAAATACTAAACCCCCCCGTCTCGCCCCATCAACCACCCCCCCTTTTTTTTTTCACAAGCACGCGAGGTGCTTGCACCTCGCGCAACACGCAAATACTTTTTTTATCACAAGCACGCGAGGTGCTTGCACCTCGCGCAACACGCAAATACTAGTTATATTATATAAAGCTAAATTACCACTCACTCACTCACTCATTGACATAATTGTTCTCCCAGATGGTGGATGGGGAGGTGGGTATATTTTGACAGATTCGTAAACAAGTAACTCTCAAACCTACGGGAAAAGTGCCAAACCTCCCCTTTTCCCCCCCCTTCTCCCCCCCCCTATCGTATCTCGGAAACTACGAGACCCGTATTTTTTTCTTTTTACGGATTCGTATAGAGGAGGCTCGGTTAAGTAAAAACCATTTTTCAAAGTCCCCCCCCCGCCCCCCTTCTCACCCCCTTTAGGCGGATCTCGGAATCTAAGAGACTTGGAACATTTTTTTTTCAGATTCATTTAGAGGGGCAATGCTTTAGTCGAAATACTTGTACAACCCCCCCATCACCCCCCCCCCTTTTTTTTTTTTTCACAAGCACGCGAGGTGCTTGCACCTCGCGCAACACGCAAATACCAATTTCTTTTTTCACAAGCACGCGAGGTGCTTGCACCTCGCGCAACACGCAAATACTAGTTATTATATTATATAAAGCTAGATTACCACTCACTGACTCACTCATTGACATAATTGTTCTCCCAGATGGTGGATGGGGAGGTGGGTATATTTTGACAGATTCGTAAACAAGTAACTCTTAAACCTACGGGAAAAGTGCCAAACCTCCCCTTTTCCCCCCCCTTCTCCCCCCTCCCTATCGTATCTCGGAAACTACGAGACCCGTATTTTTTGTTTTTTACGGATTCGCATAGAGGAGGCTCGGTAAAGTAAAAACCATTTTTCAAAGTCCCCCCCCCCGCCCCCCTTCTCCCCCCCTTTAGGCGGATCTCGGAATCTAAGAGACTTGGAACATTTTTTTTTTCAGATTCATTTAGAGGGGCAATGCTTTAGTCGAAATACTTGTGCAACCCCCCCCCCCCCCATCACCCCCCCCCCCCTCTTTTTTTTTTTTTTTTTTTCACAAGCTCGCGAGGTGCTTGCACCTCGCGCAACACGCAAATACCAATTTCTTTTTTCACAAGCACGCGAGGTGCTTGCACCTCGCGCAACACGCAAATACTAGTTATACTATATAAAGCTAAATTACCACTGACTGACTCACTCACTGACATAATTGTTCTCCCAGATGGTGGATGGGGAGGTGGGTATATTTTGACAGATTCGTAAACAAGTAACTCTCAAACCTACGGGAAAAGTGCCAAACCTCCCCTTTTCACCCCCCTTCTCCCCCCTCCCTATGGTATCTCGGAAACTACGAGACCCGTATTTTTTGTTTTTTACGGATTCGTATAGCGGAGGCTCGGTAAAGTAAAAACCATTTTCAAAGTCCCCGCCCCTTGCCCCCCTTCTCCCCCCCTTTAGGCAGATCTCGGAATCTAAGAGACTTGGAACATTTTTTTTTTCAGATTCATTTAGAGGGGCAATGCTTTAGTCGAAAAACTTGTGCAACCCCCCCCCATCACCCCCCCCCTCTTTTTTTTTTTTTTTTTCACAAGCTCGCGAGGTGCTTGCACCTCGCGCAACACGCAAAAACTAAACCCCCCCCCATCTCCCCCCATCACCCCACCCCATTTTTTTTTTTTTTCACAATCACGCGAGGTGCTTGCACCTCGCGCAACGCGCAAATACTAGTTATATTATATAAAGCTAGATTACCACTGACTGACTCACTCACTCACTCACTCATTGACATAATTGTTCTCCCAGATGGTGGATGGGGAGGAGGGTATATTTTGACAGATTCGTAAACAAGTAACTCTCAAACCTACGGGAAAAGTGCCAAACCTCCCCTTTTCCCCCCCCCTTCTCCCCCCCCCCTATCGTATCTCGGAAACTACGAGACCCGTATTTTTTTCTTTTTACGGATTCGTATAGAGGAGGCTCGGTAAAGTAAAAACCATTTTTCAAAGTCCCCCCCGCCCCCCTTCTCCCCCCCTTTAGGCGGATCTCGGAATCTAAGAGACTTGGAACATTTTTTTTTTCAGATTTATTTAGAGGGGCAATGCTTTAGTCGAAATAATTGTGCAACCCCCCCCCCCATTTCCCCCATCCCTTTTTTTTTTTTTTTTCACAAGCACGCGAGGTGCTTGCACCTCGCGCAACACGCAAATACTTGATTTAGAGGGGCAATGCTTTAGTTTTTTTCACAAGCACGCGAGGTGCTTGCACCTCGCGCAACACGCAAATACTAGTTATACTATATAAAGCTAGATTACCACTCACTGACTGACTCACTCACTCATTGACAGAATTGTTCTCCCAGATGGTGGATGGGGAGGTGGGTATATTTTGACAGATTCGTAAACAAGTAACTCTCAAACCTACGAGAAAAGTGCCAAACCTCCCCTTTTCCCCCCCTTCTCCCCCCCTATCGTATCTCGGAAACTACGAGACCCGTATTTTTTTCTTTTTACGGATTCGTATAGAGGAGGCTCGGTAAAGTAAAAACCATTTTTCAAAGTCCCCCCCCCGCCCCCCTTCTCCCCCCCTTTAGGCGGATCTCGGAATCTAAGAGACTTGGAACATTTTTTTTTTCAGATTCATTTAGAGGGGCAATGCTTTAGTCGAAATACTTGTGCAACCCCCCCCCCCATCACCCCCCCCCCTCCATTTTTTTTTTTTTTTCACAAGCTCGCGATGTGCTTGCACCTCGCGCAACACCCAAATACTAAACCCCCCCCATCACCCCCCCATTTTTTTTTTTTTATAAAAAGCACGCGAGGTGCTTGCACCTCGCGCAACACGCAAATACTAGTTATACTATATAAAGCTAAATTACCACTCACTCACTGACATAATTGTTCTCCCAGATGGTGGATGGGGAGGTGGGTATATTTTGACAGATTCGTAAACAAGTAACTCTCAAACCTACGGGAAAAGTGCCAAACCTCCCCTTTTCACCCCCCTTCTCCCCCCTCCCTATGGTATCTCGGAAACTACGAGACCCGTATTTTTTGTTTTTTACGGATTCGTATAGCGGAGGCTCGGTAAAGTAAAAACCATTTTTCAAAGTCCCCGCCCCCCGCCCCCCTTCTCCCCCCCTTTAGGCAGATCTCGGAATCTAAGAGACTTGGAACATTTTTTTTTTCAGATTCATTTAGAGGGGCAATGCTTTAGTCAAAAAACTTGTGCAACCCCCCCCCCCCATCACCCCCCCCCCTCTTTTTTTTTTTTTTTTTTCACAAGCTCGCGAGGTGCTTGCACCTCGCGCAACACCCAAATACTAAACCCCCTCATCACCCCCCCATTTTTTTTTTTTTTATAAAAAGCACGCGAGGTGCTTGCACCTCGCGCAACACGCAAAAACTAAACCCCCCCCCATCTCCCCCCATCACCCCACCCCATTTTTTTTTTTTCACAATCACGCGAGGTGCTTGCACCTCGCGCAACGCGCAAATACTAGTTATATTATATAAAGCTAGATTACCACTGACTGACTCACTCACTCACTCACTCATTGACATAATTGTTCTCCCAGATGGTGGATGGGGAGGAGGGTATATTTTGACAGATTCGTAAACAAGTAACTCTCAAACCTACGGGAAAAGTGCCAAACCTCCCCTTTTCCCCCCCCTTCTCCCCCCCCCCCTATCGTATCTCGGAAACTACGAGACCCGTATTTTTTTCTTTTTACGGATTCGTATAGAGGAGGCTCGGTAAAGTAAAAACCATTTTTCAAAGTCCCCCCCCGCCCCCCTTCTCCCCCCCTTTAGGCGGATCTCGGAATCTAAGAGACTTGGAACATTTTTTTTTTCAGATTTATTTAGAGGGGCAATGCTTTAGTCGAAATAATTGTGCAACCCCCCCCCCCATTTCCCCCCCCCCCTTTTTTTTTTTTTTTTCACAAGCACGCGAGGTGCTTGCACCTCGCGCAACACGCAAATACTTGATTTAGAGGGGCAATGCTTTAGTTTTTTTCACAAGCACGCGAGGTGCTTGCACCTCGCGCAACACGCAAATACTAGTTATACTATATAAAGCTAGATTACCACTCACTGACTGACTCACTCACTCATTGACAGAATTGTTCTCCCAGATGGTGGATGGGGAGGTGGGTATATTTTGACAGATTCGTAAACAAGTAACTCTCAAACCTACGAGAAAAGTGCCAAACCTCCCCTTTTCCCCCCCTTCTCCCCCCCCTATCGTATCTCGGAAACTACGAGACCCGTATTTTTTTCTTTTTACGGATTCGTATAGAGGAGGCTCGGTAAGGTAAAAACCATTTTTCAAAGTCCCCCCCCCGCCCCCCTTCTCCCCCCCTTTAGGCGGATCTCGGAATCTAAGAGACTTGTAACATTTTTTTTTTTCAGATTCATTTAGAGGGGCAATGCTTTAGTCAAAATACTTCTGCAACCCCCCCCCATTACCCCCCCCCCACTTTTTTTTTTTTTTTCACAAGCACGCGAGGTGCTTGCACCTCGCGCAACACGCAAATACTAAACCCCCCCCATCTCACCCATCACCCCCCCCCCATTCTTTTTTGTTCACAAGCACGCGAGGTGCTTGCACCTCGCGCAACACGAAAATACTAGTTTTAATATAATTTGTAAAAGAAAAAAATTGTTATTGTGGGTTATTCTTGGGAGATAGACATATGCCATCGCGAACTTTTTTGTAGATCTATAAAAGAGAAACAATCCTGCCATACATTGTATTTTTATAACTCAAAAGGTTTTGGCAGCGTTTTCGATTAAAGCTCCCGATAGGCTTAATTCTTTCCGACATGTTGAAGTAATATCGTCGTATTTCATTCAATCTACACAAAACCTTAACTTATTATACACTAAAACCTTCCTCAGAAATCTCACTCTATCTATTAAAAAAACCCGCATCAAAATCCGTTGCGGAGTTTTTAAGATCTAAGCACACATAGGGACAGACAGACAGAGAAGTGACTTTGTTTTATGGGTAAGGCCACGAAAAATTGTTCATTCCAAAAATAAAACGTGCATTCCTGCCTAGCATGTCGTAATTAAAATCCAAAAAGATCTTATCTATTTACGTAAAGGGAAACGTCTATTCTAGGCCATGTTTTGACCATCAATGTGATAAATACAAAAAAATACCCATTTAGTAACTATAATATTGCTATTATTTATTGGTAATGAAAACTCCGGAATTAAAAGCCGATTTATTCAAGAAACTCAATCATTTATTGCCTTATTTACGCTTCCGGTCGCTGGTCAATCCTGTCAAAGTAGGGATGGAAACTTTTACTGAAAAACAAATCGATACACTAATACCGGTTTTCAAAACGACACCGACTGTGACTTGGCCGTTGACTTCGATGTATTAACTAGTAAAAGTGCATAGAGTATGTTCAACGGCCGGTTACATAAAATCTAACTATATTAATAAAGAAATCGCAGTAAAGATCCTTAGACTTGGCTTCGCTTTGCTTAGAGATTTCATTACATTTTATAGAGAAACAAGCAGCTTAGGCGAGACTTGGCTAATTTTTTACAGGATGTTTTTGGTGGGATGTCAAAATTACTGTAAATAATGTTGTTTTTTAGGGATTCGGCTAGTTTTCTGTGCATTAATGGTGAACGCAGACCTAGCCGCACCGCACGCGCCGCAGTCTTTGCATTCGAATTCTTTATATGAAGTTCTATGCAACCTCGCACACCTACCCGCGCCGCAGTCGCCGCAGTCCCTGAAAAGACCGAACTCCCGTAGCCGCAGCTGATGACGTCACCCGCACGCAGCGGACGCTGCGGCTAGTGCAGCGCGGATGACGTCATTCGCATCCACGGCGCGCAGTGTTGCCAAAGTTATAAAGTAGACAGAGAATCTCTGTCAACGGTTTATAATAAAATTACTTATTCCCTATTATAGCACCTACAGATAAAATTACACAAAAGAGCAAAATACCAATACCAAATACAGATTTTATACAGATTTTTTAAATCTTCGGATAGATAATGCTTTCAAAAATCTGGCAACACTGACGGGAACGACTGCAGCGACTGCGGCGCGGATAGATGTGCGAGGCCATTAACAAAAAGCGATGACTGCGGGGACTGTAGAGACTGCGGTGCGGCTAGGTCTGCGTTCACCATAAGACTGTATTTAAAAGTTTTATTCTCAGAAAAAGGTTATATTTTCACGTGTGTTTGTTCCCGCATGTTACGTGTGTTATGTTTTGTGTTACGTAACACACGAGAAGATACGTTAAGCCTAGTTTACATTGAAAGGTAGTTGAAACATACATACTGATGACCTCTGTAGCTTAGCGGTAGCGTGTCTGCCTTGCTATGAGTGTGAATGCGTTTGTTTGTTTTGTATTGTGAGTGTAGTATGCAAAAAACATCACTGCGAGGTATTGAACTCTGAATCAATTTTGTAATACGCAATCTAATGTTTATATCAATATTTTTAATGATGAACACAATTGACTATTTTCAGTTTAGAGCTACCATCAGTCCGTGTAACCATAAATATTACTAGCGCATATTGTGTACATATTTTAAATATGCAACTGAATGGCGAAACAAGTGAACCGTTTGCATGATGGTGAATATCGCGCTTGTACAGACGCTGGCGCATCAACCTACCTCAATCTGTCAAATTTGTGATTTTCAACTTTATCACATGTTCAACTAGGAAAATTTGATAGATTGGGGTAGGTTGATGTGCTGGCGTCTGTATATAACAAAATCGAATTTGCTAAGCTTTGTCGGTGAAGGGTACAATTTTCTTTTCAGATGCCAATGACAAATGCTGAAAGGCACAAGTTGTATAGGGAAAGACTCAAGCAAAGAAATCCGGAAAAAAATTTAGAGCAGAAGAAATTGAACGCGCAAAGAACTAAAAAGAATAGAAAAAGAATAGCAGATTTTGACAGTTTTCAGCAGCAAATTAATAGGCAGCAATGGAGGGAAAAAAAGAGAAACAAAGAAGTAACTGATCTCATATGATTAAGAGAAAACTAACAATGAAGACTGATTTGATTAAGAATGTATACTTTAAATTATGTTTAACTAGTATATTTAGTTGCTCTTTACATTTCTAAATGCATCCCTTTCAAGCGTGACAAAATAATACACTCCTTCATACACTGTAATTACATTAAGTGTTACCCTTGTCCCTATATTTGGAGTTTGTTACCGGTGAGAGTACTTAAATGAATCTTAAATTTTATAACTATTAAGTTCTAATAAAGATTTTTAGTTTATTTGTGAATTTTTATTATGTAAATTTTATGGGCAAAGCCGCGAATATAAACTAGTTTTATTAATTTATCAATTATGTGCACTAGACTTTACTATTTTCCAGTGTGTTATATCTTTTCAAGTGTGTTATTGTGTGTTACAGTTTCAAGTGTGTTATTGAACAATTTTTCGTGGCCTTACCCTTATACTATGTAGTGATATTATTATGGTCCAGATTTGTATTTCATGCAACATCATAACTACATGTATGGGTGGGATATTTTATGAAAATGTAAACTTGAATTGTATGTCTTATTAACATTTCGTATGTATTTATATAGGCATTGTCTTCCAGATAATAATGGTAACATTTAAAGTTTTGTTTTTCTTTTTTTTCTGTTGTTTAATTCTGTTATGTACAATAAACAGTATATCTATCTATTTATCTATACCAAGACTTTTAAGAGCCATTAGACGTTTTTTCGCAAATTTCTAAGATTTCAATCGCCTGCTTTACCATCTTACGTCATACTTTGAATTTTATAAATACATGTCTAAAATAGATCAATTATTAATGAAGTGTTTCTTCGATTCACATTTACTTAAAACATGTGCATCGCTTTGTGGTGAGTAATCTCCCAAAAGTAGTTTACTGAAAAATCATCGTAGAGTCAACTTCAGATTCCGGAATCTATGACTAATGTTCACAAATTCAGGTGAAAAAAATATGGATAGTATAAGACATATACTTGATTTGTAAACTAATGTTCAATATTCAGGATTATTTATTGCATTATTTAGAAAAAAAAATAAAAACTATTGTCTATTTTTAGGTGCTGTAGCGCAAATTTGTCGCGATTATTCGCATTTAATAAGGCGTAATTTCGATAAAAAAAATTACGTCAAAATAAACTTTGTTCTGTGAAGAATTCAAATAAATAGTTTTTATGACAATGCGATCATGTAATTTTGTAATAACATGATTTTAAGAACGCTCTAAATTACTATATATTACGTTGCCCAAGCTAGCTGCATTCAGTACGGCGCGAGCGCCCTCCGAGGTAGGACCTATGTCAATTTTTTCCGCGTCCCGACAGTCGAGCGCACGTATTGAGAACGCTAACTATACTACGACTACGCGGGTTTTGATACTCGTATTTTTTTTGTAAGAAATATTTTTAGTGCTTTATACGTAATTGTTTTAGCTATGGAGAACAGGCACGGTGTATACCATTGTGTCAAAAAAGGGAAACGCAATAATTTTGCATCATTAAAGAATGCACATGAAGCAAAGTACATCTTTTTAACCGACTTCAAAAAAAAGGAGAAGGTTCTCAGTTCGTCGGATTTTTGTATGTATGCTCCCCGATTACTTGAAGACGGTTAGACCGATATTAAAATTTTATTTTTTTGTTTGATAGGGTATACTTTCTTATTGTTTTAATTGTCATCACGTCAGGATCTGATGATCGAATCATGGAGAAATCGAGGGAACTCTTCAAATATTATAGGCACACCTATAGCGATTTGGTTATTTTTTGTAGTAACTTGTGCAGTTGCTCTTGAAAAACACCATTTAGTGAAGTGGAACTGATGATGAAGACCACAGATGGCCACCGGAACTACTCAATAATAAGTATTTCGTGGGTTGCGATTCGATTACTTGAATATGGCTTAGCACTTTATGCTCGTTACAATGCATAATTATGGTGAAGTAAAGCTGATGGTGAAGTCCCAGGAGAACTCCTCAAAAATTAACGGCTCTGCATCGGGAAAAGCTATATTTTGTATAAGGTGATAAGTAGTTGACATTTTGGCTTTTGTAACTTGATAAATTACAAATTAAAAAGCGTTAAAAACACTTTTTAACTAACTTTTTGGAAGTCGGTGTCCAAACACGAAAATACGAAAAAAAAACGACGTACGAAAGCAAAGTCGGTTTTATTTTTTGTTTAAAAGTTTTTTGCATTTATAATATAAAGTAATACTTTGATGTAGTCTAAATTTAGAGCTACCAACGTTTTGAGAAAAAAAATCACAAATAATCACAAAAGATAGAAGCACTTAAGAAATTAAACCCTAACTGTTGTTCAGTACTGTAGAACTATAAATACAATTTAACGAATGTCATATTTCTTTATTGATTTATTTTTAAACCTACTTAAAAAAAAGAAGGAGGTTCTCAATTCGACTGTATTTTTGTAGTAGTTTTAGTAGATGGCTAGACCGATTTAGAAAATTCTTTTTTATTTGAAAGGATTTACTTCAAGGTGAGTTCCATTATCATCAAGTTAGGATCTGATGATGGAATCATGGAGAAATCGAGGGAACTCTTCAAATATTATAGGCACACCTATAATAAGTATTTCGTGGGTTGCGATTCGATTACTTGAATAAAATTTCTAAACAATTTATGCCCGTCACACTGCATATCGTGAAGTAGAGCTGATTTTGAAGTACCAAGAGAACTAAACGCTATCGTCCCTGCATTAGAAAAAAAAAAATTTTCAAAAGGTGATACAAAGTTGACGTTTAGGCTTTTAAACTGGGTAAATTACAAATCAACCCACTAAAAAGCGACATATAATCAAACTTTAAAAATAAAACACTGCAAAGTGAAAAATTACTTTAATTTCGTGAGTCGGTGTCTTTGGTTTTGTAGTATCGTTTTTGATAATGAATTCCGAAATTAAAGTTATTTTTCTCGTTGCAGTGTTTTTTCGTAAGTCGGGTTTATTTTTTAATACAAAGTTTATTTTATTTGAGATAAAATAAATAAATAACAAGATACCACGGCCACGGAACTTAAGGGCTGCTGATGGAACAGGGTGGATTTTTAGTCAGTAGAAGTCTAGCACTCCCATCCTCCACCTAGAGCGGGAAAACTCATTTATTGCATTTTCCACCCCAAAATAAAAGATAAAATAAATTTTATTGCAATCGTATTAATCCTGTAGCTTTAGACCTTGGGCTTGATGATGCAATGGAACTTTCGAACGCAAACGTAAATATTATTTGGACTATTTATTTATGTAGTTACTTCAATTTAGGTGTTGAACCGAATGGTCGTCATCAAGCATTGTCTTTTCAGTTCCCGAATAACCACCCGTTGCATTAGACATCAGACTTGACGATTTAGCGGAAGTTTAGAACTCAATAGTAAATACTTTTTGGACTTTCTATATTTCTTTAGTTCTGAATTTAGTTAATACGAAACAGCATTATTTATATAAATAGGGTCTTCTACAGCGTGCCTTTTGTTTGGGACCCGGTATTTAGGTAATATTGAAAACGCCATAATCACAGAAAGATAAAGTAGGTAGGAAGTTATCAGAGCTCGAATAAAAGGTACCTGGTAAAAAAGCCGAAAAATTTAAGATAATATATGTAAATAACGGCGATAGTCTAAACTATATATATGAAACAGCACCAGTGTATAATCATATATACAACGTGTAATTTAAAGGGTATATACATACCGAGTGCACGGCTTCTTTGGATGATAACAAACGATATAGCAAGGGTTTTCTAATCTTTATGCCTACATGTGTGGAGCTTATTAGAAATTTCAATACGTTGATACCAGAGACCGAATTTTTTAAATTAAGAAGAACGAAAAGAATTATCGTGTTATTGGCTAGTGACGTGGACACGTTTGTTATTATTGGTATTCAATTCTGTGAGTCACTTATTTTGAGCTGAAACTTTGCATAGAGACTCCATATCAGATGTTGTCTTCAGTCCTTTTGGATAGATATGGGGTTTTCGTTACACGTTGTATATGATTGCATAGGTAGAAAATTTTGAACGTACAAAAATCTTCAGATATGTAGTGCAACAACTACTTGTCTGAAGATAAACTAACTAACTAACTTTAGGGTAATATATTTTAAACACGTTATACAGGGTATAATGGAATATACATAAACCCTTAATTAATGGGGTAATTGTACTCATTATTATGAACGTGAAAATCATCATCAGCTGTTTAGTAAATTTTGTCCAGTTATGCACACTTATAAATGAACGAGGTCGTCTATTCTTTTTCGCAATTTTAAGGTTGGTCCCATAGTAAAAGATATTCATAATGATGATTACAATTACCTCTTTTCCAGTTTTACGTATGTATATTTCATTACAAAGTTAAAATTCTGAAATGCAAATTTTTATTTTTTAGAATAATTATAAAGTGCATGGAAGGCGAATAATAGATTGTCAGTACTTTTGGAGTCAATTAATCAATATAAGCAAACACAGTGAAAAGTTCGGCTACAATATGAGCTATCTAAAAATAGAAAAAGAGAAACGGATGGGTCTCATATCCAAATTTTACTTGAAATGTAAGATGTGTATATCTAGCTTTATTCTGAAAACTTCAGACCCCAACACAACTGAAATATCTAAACTCAATCAAGGCGTGGTATATGGTTCAATTATGACAGGAATATATATATTTTTGTATAGACACACCAACACTTTTTCTTACTTGTAACCTATTTGTAGAAATAAATATCATTTACAATTTAACGTAAAAAATAACCTTCCTTCTGAAACAGTTTATTAAAAAATAAATATTGGAAACTACAACTCATAACTTACGTGCGTACGTACGTACGTACACAAAAAGTGTGATTTTTCTTAGTTAAGTAACACCGATTTTACACTTTTGAGTTTAATTTTGTTGAAGTTGGTTGTCACATAACTTCCATTTTTCTTTTAAATATATACTTTATACATGTCTTTCATTTTTTAAATCTTAAGTCATTTAAGTAATCAAATCTCTTTCTTATAAAGACGATTATAACAGCTCAAGATTGTTTAGTCCGACTCGACACTCTCTTTACACTATTAGTGTTGTTTATGTGTGCATCGCCACGTATACATGCCGATTTTTACCTAAACTCGAGCGTTCAAATTTTGAAAAATGGCTCTTAATTCGAAGCAGCAGACTAACAGTTTCTGATTTGTTAGATAATGACGACTAGGAAAATGTGATGTAACTAAATTAATCAATTCAGGAATTAAATCGAATAACGAAGTAAACATTTTTTATAATAATATTGTGTGAAAATAACATTAAAAAAATGTGATTGTAAAGGGGCGTCAAAAATAAAACAACGAATCGACCATGATAATATTTTTTTATTTTTTGCAATAGGCCCCTGTGCTTGTACTCATTCCAACTGGGTTTTGGTCGCAGTGGTGCGGGGACAGTCTTTTTAATAGTAATCTCGCGCAATTTATTAAAATATTCATCACATGAAACAATTTTCAAGAGAGTGGCTCTTATCATGTCTGGTTAAATATGAATATTTTTAATGAAAATAGATTTATTTATAATAAAATCTAGTTACTACTTCAAAATAAAAGATAATAGTAAGTAAAGTTTTTATCATTTATTTGTATTTATCGCGATTAAAAATTGCTCATTTATTATTCGATTGTTTGCATCCATCACTATTAGCTTAAATAAGGTATCATTATTTTAGTAAGTGACACTAGCTTATGTCAGCTTACTGCATCGAATTAAAAGTCCGGGTATAGTTCCCTTATTAAGATATCATGAAAAAAAAATCTCATATCTTGGTTAGCGCTATGAAACAGAAAAATACTCAACTAGTGACCCGACCCGGCTTTGTACGGTGTCATTTAGCTAATTATTATAATCATCTGCTTAACCTTTTTCAACCATGTTGGGGTCTGCTTCCATTATTGTTTTACATGAAGCGACTGCCTCCACAAATCAATAGCTGAGTAGCACGATCAGGGCCGCATTAACCATTAGGCGGAGTAGGCAACTGCCTAGGGGCCCCGCATCAACTAGGGGCCCAGGCCCAGTGCACGCACCAAGAAAACATGTTTGTTCGAACGAGAATTTGATGTGCGTGTGAACTTAGGGACCTCACTGTTATCTCACAAAATACAAATCGTTACATTTAGTAGTAGAATTAAAACAATTTTAGAATAAATCTGGGAATAAGTAAACAAATATATTAATAAAAACCACAGCCCTTAATGTGCGTTTCCTCAGTTCACACACAATTTGGTCAGTCAAAGTAAGAGAAGGCGCCCCGAGAATGCCATTGCCTTAGGGCCTCTGACAGGGTTAATCCGGCTCTGAGCACGATACTCCTGGCAAGACCAATATCAGATTTCCTGAATTCTTTTTTTTTTGATAATGGGTTTTCTTTTGACCACCATCTCACCTGATGGTAAGTGATGATGTGGTCGAAGATGGAGCACGCTTACCAAAAAATAACCTATTCGCTCTTAACTTAAAGACCCCTAGGTTATAGCTATCGGGAAACACAGACTCCGGCAGGGAATTCCACTCCTCAGCCGTACGACTTCTTACTACCCGTAACGGTTAACGGCTTTAAATGCTTTCCGTGGCGCGGAGGAATGTCGATATGTTTTAAAATGGTTACTCATCCACGAACCGGACCTCGGCAAGCGTTGCTTAACCTGTTATTATTTAGCCACGAGTTCTGCTAATTCATATAAATGTTAATAAATTTTACTCTAAAACCTTCCTCGTGAATCACTCGAATCATTGGTGAAAACCGTATGAAAATCTGGTTTTTTTTTTATCACTAACAGATAGATAGACGAACGCCGCGAGAGACTGTTTTATCATTTGCATGGATAAGTTACACAAGCAACACCCTAATTGTGTAACTAATAAAATTGTAAATTAATTCAGAATCGGCTGGAATTGCGGATCCATTGTTTTGTATAAATATACGTTTTTTTTTTATTCATGATGGGCTCGCGTTTGCCCACTACGAGCAAGGGCGGATCCAGGGTCCGGGGTCACATAATCGTGGTCAAGTCACAAGAAGTTATCATTTGTATTTCCTGACTCCGCTGCCACTTGGCCATCCAGCCCATCCGGGTCATGGAGTCATGACCCCCCCTGGATCCGCCCTTGACTACGAGTATCTCACCTGATGGTAAGCGATGATGTGGTCAAAGTCCGACTACCTAAGGGGCCGGACACGATACGTCAAAATTGGTCAAAATGAAAGTTAAACACTGCCTATAGCATATGGCGTGCCACAAGGCAGCATATTGGGGCCCACGTTGTTCCTCATTTATATAAATGAGCTATGTAATATACCTATTCAACATTGCAAAATATTTACCTATGCTGATGACACAGCTATGATAGTCGATGGAGTGGATTGGACCCAATGCTTTCTTAATGCCGAAAATGCACTGAAACATGTCATGAATTGGCTAACAAACAACTTGCTTACCCTGAACGTGCAGAAAACGGTATATGTTCCCTTTGCCATTGGGTGAAATCTAACCACACCGCTATCTTATCTTCTTAAGGCCCACACTTGTACTTCTCTGTCCCCTTCTATATGTGACTGCCTCAACATATCTAGGATTACTAGCGTGAAATATCTGGGCACTCATATTGATCAACAACTTAACTGGCATAAGCACATAGATGTTTTCACGGGCAGAATCCGTAAACTTATATTTATTTTTAGAAAACTACGCAAGTCTGTGGATAGTAATACCCTGAAACTGGTATATTCTGCACTATGTCAGTCAGTACTTTCATACTGTATTCCAGTTTGGGGGGGTGCAACATTAAACGAATTTATCAGGCTTGAGCGTGCACAACGGGCGGTCTTAAAAGTTATGTGGTCTCGGCCCCGAAGATATTCCACAATACAATTATATGCCGAATGTGAAGTGTTAACTGTCAGGCAGCTCTATGTTCTCCATACGGTAATCCGTAAACACTCTTCCCGTCCCCACAAAGAACCATCAGGCAGAATTAAACACAACATCTTCCCACAAGAATATCACAGAACAAAGTTTTCCAGGCGCCAGTATTACATCACCAGCACAAAATTATATAACAGTTTAAATAAAATATTAAAATTATCCACAAAATCAAAATATCAATGCAAACACACGTTGCACAATTATCTATTAACACTCACCCATCAACACACAGAGGATCTTCTTTTAGGCAACCTTCCAAGTTTAATATAAAACTAATTTCAATTTTCCGCATACGACACTCACTCACATTTATCATACTCACACAGTTACATACAACACACACATACACACCTTAATCACACATAAATGGCATACGTTCACTTATTTTTTTTGATTTGTAAAAGTAAAACCTTCATTTTTATTTTATTTTGCGTTGTTTAGAAATTGTTCTAGAGCTGTAAAAAATTCTGGCTTGTAAAATTGTTGCGGAGGGACACTGATCTTCTAAGATACAGGTTCTAACCTAGTTTAGAGGTCAGGGTTTCAATCTTAGAACAACAACGCATAGAAGGATAGTACGAGTGCAAAAAGTGAGGCAACTAAAACTTAGCCATTTTTGGCTAACTTTGCTCGACGAGCCGTCAGTACTCAAGGTCACATTCTGCCGAACAGAGCTCGCGAGTAAATAATTTAAAACGACCGTTTGTAGCGTAAAGGGATGTCATAGTCCTTCAGGAAAACAAAAAACGTGTAATCAAATTACATTTCACAAGTAAATACTTACATTTTATACATTATATTTAAGTAAAACGACCATCAAACAAAAATTCTAATAACCTAACTTATCACAATTCAATGTTGCTATCCGTGAGGAAAAAAATACCCATATTGATTTCTTTTGTGCTTATTTTTGTTTTAAAAAAATATATTTTTGGCGGCAATTATGTATGCGTAAAACTAAACTATATTTATTTACAGCTACTACCTACAGTGTTTTATAACTAAAAGTTACTGTTAGTTCGAAGAGTGGCATCATAAAGATGACAATTTTATTGATTAGGATTTTTTTCATTTAAGTAATGTTCTCAAAAATATTTTTCTATTTCATAAATACAACACATACTTTTAATTGATATCAAACGAGATTTTTCAAGCAATTAATACATTTCTATAATATCATTGTAACACATTACACATCCAACATTCTAAACGCAATAAACGATATCTCATTTCGTTTACCTTCCGTAAATATATGTCATATAAGTCATATTACATGAAAAAACATCATCTTATTTAGTTTCATAACATAAAATACTTGATTTGATCCAGCAACATAATAGTGCGTTTTCCCATTTTTGTGGTAATGGTACTGATAATGGTATCACTGAAAGCTATGTTTGTGTGCGTTTGAAGAACGTAGACACATTCGGCTCACGCACACAAAGAAAATAAAGTGGACACACGAAATCGCTCGTGTTTTGTTCTAGACGCCTCTTCTATGCGTTGTTGTTCTAAGGTTTCAATGTATTGCTACCTAGTATAAGCCTCTCAATGTATCTACTTCTACTATACCATTGTAATAGTTTTTAAGGCTTTAGTTCAATAAAGATTTATTTATTTATTTAAAGATAAAGCTTGCTTACCTACTTTAAATAATGTTTTACTTGATTCAAACATACAATGTACATAGAAGCAACGGGAAAATTAAAGCACATGCGTCCGATTTAATCTCCATTTTTTCATCGACTTTCTTTTTAATCGTCGACCGTGTTCCATTTTCAAGGATAAAAAATTCCTAATCTATTCTCGCGGGCATAAATCTATTAAGATTAGATGTGTGCCACCTCCCAGTAAATTGTACTTCCTACATTTTTCAAGGCTATAGGAGAAATTTATAACATATTGTATCGTAAATGACACGATATAGAGGAAGCGGAGGGACCGAATTCATTATCCACCTATCATATTCACGATTTTCAACCTTATTTACAACGTATAAGATGCATTATCGAGGAACACGGGCACGGCCTAATGCTCTTTACCTGACGCAATCATAGACAAAATTAGATGGCAGTTTTAGATCGCGATGAACTTGAAACACTTTTGATAAAATATGGGAACCACACGCACGTGTATAGGAATTAGGTATCCGAGAATAGACCCATCACTTTCCTATGAAAACATACATGTTATTAAGTAGCGGCGTAAATACGGGTAGATTACCGACGCTTGTTGAAGTTGGTCCGTGTGGGACCTTTCATCCATATTGCTCGGAAGCATGGTAACTTTGCGCGCTTTTGTGATCTTGCATTTCCCCTAGTAAAAAGAAACAAATGGTCGACTCCCTCCCCTCCCTAAATCGTTTTACGTAATTATTGGATGGACCCATACCAAGATTCCTTCGTGCTTTGAAAAACACGTTAAGCACTTGACGGGCTGTCGTAGATTTATTTCGGTCGCTTTAGGTACCTAGTCAGAATGCTATCAGTCTTGCCTAGGGGTATTGTGTTACCCAGTTGCAGGATTATGATCAGATATGGTGGACAAACGCGAGCCTATTCTGAATAATAAAAAAGAGATAGGTTGTTATGTCGGTATCCATGCTCGACATGATTATAGTACACTAATATTATAAACTAGCAATAGCTTTCGGCTTCGGTCACGGAAAAAAGAATCAGCGAAAATGTACTTAGTCTATGACACATGAGTGTACTACGCCAGCTCGACAAATGGATGTGCGCTTAACGCTTATGCGACAAAACTGTACTGCGACTCACCATAGTTCGAATGCACGCTTGTGCGACACATTGAAGATCGACATCACGCTAGTGTGACAAACGATTGCGCGACAGTAGCTCGATACTACGGTAGTGCGACGGTACCTCAGTAACCTTTATCTTGTATCTTTTATCTTCAAAATTAAAGTAAGGCCCAGCAATGCCAGCGCGTCATCGTCCTCATTCAATGCCATCGCAAAAAGAACTGAAGACCGCTCCGGTATACCGGAACGTCCCCATACACGCTACCAATGTTCGGTTGACATGCGCAGGCACACCTGCAC
Organism: Tholera decimalis; assembly: GCA_943138885.2. Lineage (NCBI taxonomy): Eukaryota > Metazoa > Arthropoda > Insecta > Lepidoptera > Noctuidae > Tholera > Tholera decimalis. Next base: position 9,486,865 of record OW964570.2, on the reverse strand, counting down.
AGATAACCGCTCCGGTAGACCGGAGCGTGTATGGCTTACATAAGTCTATCCAAATTTACGAAAAAAACCATATTAAATTGAAGTTTTAATTGTAGGCGTGATAGCTCTGAACTAACCGTGATGTGCACTAAGCTATTCAGTTTTTTACATCATCTTTGTAAGAAATAATAAATTAATTATTATATTTTTGCGCTAACTCGTAGCACTACTTTAGTGCTATGTTGGAGCACTAATTTAGAGAATATATTTAAGGTAGCGGAGATTTATTGTAGACAGCACTTCGGAGAATAAGTTAGGGAGAGCAATGACAAGGCGTGAAGTCGCAGTAATGAATGTGGAATGAATGTTCTTTATTAAAATAGAATTGTGTATATATAATTGTAGTGTTTACATTAGTTAAACAGTGGTCACTGTGTGAGAGCGCGGCCCTCCGCCCACGTCTCATATAACTGTTGACATTATATTTAATTTATAGTACTTAGAATAATATTCCTTTGTGCATTGTATGAGCGATTGGTTATCAAAGTGAAGGGTGTGCTACGTATGCTACAATATCAATATAGTAACTCCGACCGAAGCATGTGTTTTAAATCTTCTTTGACGATATTTGCAGCAGGCATTCTGTCATGTTATTTCAAAATGTGTCTTGCAGCTTGTGCGACACACTGAAGATCGACATCATGCTAGTACGATATCGTACTATCGTGATGTCGATCTTCAGTGTGTCGCACAAGCGTGCATTCGAACTATGGTGAGTCGCAGTACAGTTTTGTCGCATAAGCGTTAAGCGCACATCCATTTGTCGAGCTGGCGTAGTACACTCATGACACATATTTATAACGCAGCTACTGGTGGAAGAATTAAAAAAATCGGATGGATAGTTTCGAAGTTTAAACCTACGTACTTACTACTCTTAAACAATATACATTATATCATAAGTAGGTAATAAGTATGTATAGCATTTATCAATAAAATATGTTAACGGGCTTGTATTCGTATTTCAGTGATTGCTCCATACATAAAATAAAAATAAAAAAATCTTAAATACTTTCCTGCATTCATGAGCTTTTTTTCCGGGTAGGAAAATCATGACTCGATCTCTCGATCTCTCTCCCGCTCTAAATTAAGCGGAAGGGAGTGTCAGAATTCTACTGACTGAAAACCCACCCTGCTCCTTCAGCTGCCGTTAGAACATTCTCGCAACCCCGTAAGGTAATGAATGGCCCTACCGGGCCCCGTCAATGCTGTTGACTGGTCTTTGAGGCCCGCGCGGAACACGGCGCGCCGCCGCAGGCGCCAGCCTAGTTTGGAAAATAGTTTCTCAGCACCATTTAATTAGGGTAATACATCTACAATTAGTCTCCAGCTTATGAATGCGCGAAGGCGGAGGCCGATCGTGCGAGGGAGAGGCAACTCTCTTCCTCACGCCCCAACCACCGCGGGAGAAACCCCGGGCGTTGGAGATCGCGAGCCGAACTCTGGCCACCGTAGGCGCGGCGTGGGCTTGCGGACGGCGAGCAGGGGTAGATCACTGTCCGGTAAGGACCAGGCCCGAGTTGGTGGCCTGTATGTTAGGAGACAGCGTTCAGACAATCAGAGAGCTTAAATACCTAAACAATATTAACAAGAGAGACTGTACATTATACCTAAAGCATGACAGGTGCTCCTTTAGTGAGCAATGCCCGGTGATGGTAATGGCCATGGCCGTTAGTTGCAGGAGGTGCCTGGGCAATATTTTGTATAAGGACGGCATGGACTAGTGTAGAGGACTTACCATCTTTGTTAAGAATACTTAACAATTAAGAAATTAAGAATTCCATAAGTAAGTAGATATATTATATATTCTATAAGTGGATAGATCTATCTACTTATGGAATATACCCGCTTCGTCCATGATTGGCATTGTGAACACAAGGTACTTAGAGCAAGTAATTATACGTTAAAATCTGTCGCTCATCATGTCAGCACTGTGTTGTGAATATGAATTGGTGTCAACGTTCCTACAACTTACTGTGGGCGTTGTAAACGAACTGCTGTCAAGATCGTGTGAAAAAAGGGAACGTGACCAAAACACCCGAATATCAGGCGCGACTGCTATTTTTAAATTAACTAGCTACTGGCCGCGCCTTCGTTCGTGTGGGAGTCGAGATTAGCAATATTTTCCCGCATGAATCCAGATCCCGTGGAAATTGAAGGATTAAAAGCCGAACCTACATATTATATGTTTCCCTATAATCTCCTCTATCTTCCAGTGAAAGTCTCGGTAAAATCAGGTCAGCCATTCCAAATATTAACCCGGAAAGGCAGACAGACGGATAAACATTTAAAAAAATATATACATACACATACTATATATATATATATATATATATACATACTTACATATATATATATACATACTTTCCTGGTTAATATTTGGAACATGGAAGTCCGCTGGGGTAGAAGTGTTATAAAAGTACAGCGCAATTCAGCTTATTTAGGGGACACTTTCACGTCAGTTGGAGCAACGACTTACGTAGATAGGCTAGTGACCTTACCTTGTTATTGTTCGTCATATCGTTCATCTCCTGACAGTCCTGAGCTTCACGATAAGTCACGAATGCTTGCATTGTAATGGCAGATCCACTCAAATCGTATAGCAGAAAAGACCCTTCAGACATAAACCTACATGGTTCGCTATACGACTTTTAATGTGTCTTGTATAAAGTTAATTACATTACATAATCAGCCCATATCATTCCCATTACCGGGTCGCAGGCTTCCTCTCTATGAGAAGGAATTTGTCGTGATTGAACTAACGGGCCCAGTGCGGATTGGTGGACGTGAATCCGAACATCGCAAGTTTTACTTCGCCGTTTTGAGAGTATTAGTGGTCGATGATGACAATTAAACTAGAGTTCGAATCAACGACCTAGGCGAAACGGGCCTGTGAGACACGACTTACGAGTTGGCCACTGGACCACTCAAAACGTATGCAAAATTGCGTTAAGATGTCGCTTAAACTCTGTAACCTGAAATACGCCTATTTTTATTAAATTATAATGAGCCTGTACTGTCCTACTGCTCGGCAAGTCTCCCTCCCATTTTTGCCAGCGAAGCACCCATGGCCCCAGGGTGAGCCTGCTACCGTAATCAGCATGCAGTATCACCACTGGAGCCCTGTTTAACAATATTGCTGCACCTTTGGTTACAATATCACTGACTAGCACTTAGTAGTCGTGCGAGGCTTCGCTCCCATGGATTTTATATCACAATAACAACTTTTGCGGTCGGGTAAAAAGTAGCGTAAGCTTCCTCAAGCTACTTTTATACCAAATTTTATCCGAATCCAGCAAGTACCTACGAATATTAGCACGTTTAACCAAAAAAGCTTTCCGCTTTGTAATCTATACTAATACTAGCAGTTGCTCGCGACTTCGTTCGCGTGGGACATTTTTCCCGTGTAAATTCCCGATCCCGTGGGAATTTTGCAAAATCATGTCTTAGCGAGCATCTACGTACTAAAAGGAACCCTGAGATTTCGTGATTAATCAGTGAGTGGTATTTCGCTTTTATATATATAGATTATAAAAAGGTAAAATTAGTTTATAAGTTTGTATGTGAGGAGTAATGGAGTAATATCCGGAACTAATGATTCGATTATAATTCCATCCAGACAACCTTTGGATGGAATGAAGTTCGATGTTTGTCCATTACAGACCTGTATCCCATTATCACCACGACGTTACCAGACGTGAAGGACCGACAAGTGAATTACGCGCCTGTGTAGTTATGCAAAAGGTTACCTTGTAAATTCATTGCAATAACATTATTTTCGACGCGCATAATTTAGCTTGGCACGTTTTCGCACAATTCATTTCAGATGTCAAAACGTTTGGTTGATTTATAACAGAAACTGGTGTTTATGTTCCTAAGTCATATTGAGAACTCACATTGTTTAATTTAGAAATGATACTATTGTTTTCGTGGCTAAGCAATAATAACCAGGGTTTAGATTAAGCAGCGCTTACTAAGGTTACTTCTGTGTCTACTGACACTGGTCCGTTTCCCGGAAAATATGCTAGAAGTCAGTCGCAGCGGTCATTTGTAGATCTTTGAAATCATCAATAATCAGTTAGGTACTGCGTGCCCAGTGTGGCATCGATCCGCCCAAGCAAAGGAAGTGGACATAGAGCTTAGCGACACGCAGTGCTTAAAACCTTATTTTTTTATTATTCGGTATGATCCCACTCTTGACCTCAGTCTCGCCTGATGGTAAGCGATAGATGAGGTCTATAATGGAACGAGTGAACCCATAAGATGCCTATTCACTCTAGCTTTAAACGCTGAAAGGTCATAAGTGGCAGGGAACACAGAAGCCGGCAGAGTTTCACAGCTTGGCTGTACGTACAATAAATGTGGAAGAAAACTGCTTGGTGCGACAAGACGGTATATCAACCAAGTGTGGATGAAAGGGAGATGGAGGGATCAGGTCATGGAGCTCCTGCGCGCACTCCCGTAGTACAATCTGTAGTAGACCGACAGGCAACGTTTCGCCGATGAGTTAGGCTGTGAAGCTTGTCCACTAGCGCCTCATCACCTATAAGTTATTGGCTCTACCAACCTACCCTACTTGCGATGTTGTATCCGCTGGCCGGATAGCTCCGCCCGATGTGCGCCGAGACATTAGACTCCTCCTTTTAATAGACGGTGGAGGCACGAACACCCAATCCACACTACATCAACTGCCTCAGTGGCCTAGTGGTCACAAGCGCGCCTGCTGAACAATAGGTCTCGGATTCAATTCCCAGGTCGGACAATAAGTGCTAGTGGGTTTTTCTGATAGAAATTTGCCAGTAGTAGCTCGGAGAAATTGGTGGTGTGATAACCCCCGTGCCTCGGAAAGCACTTTGAAGCCGTGGGTCCTGCGACTGATCTCTCTCCAGTCGTGTCGATTGCCGTCCCATCGGACAATAAAAGTAAAGGAACAGAGTGCACCTGTACCTGTGCACTATAATATCTGCTGCGTATCTGACTAAATTGACCACCGTGGCCGAAATCAGCTAGGACTATAACTATAAGGGTGTGTCCAAACATCGAGCGGCAATCGAGCGCTGCTGACGCGCGCGGCCCGCTCCCTGTTTTAGACGACTGCCGCGCAAACATTAGTCGGCTTTGTCCTAACTAGAGCGCGGCAAAAATGTGTCCTAGATATGCCGCGTATTGCTGCTCAATATTTGGACACACCCTTACATCAACCTGAAATAACACCTACCGCCCGGACACGAACTAGTGTCCAATCTAGAAATCATTTAACCGATTGCGGGCCCAGCTAGGCCACTGTAAATACGATCTAGCCAAATGGGGCTTGACCTATCGCAGACGCAATGCCAGTAGCGATATATTGGTCCGAAGATGTTTGGGCATCGACTCGAAAAGAAGTTAGGTATTGATGTCAGACATCAGAAAGTCTAGCACCAGGCTTGTTATGTTCTACCGGGATGCGGGTATGATCTAACGAGATACCGCAAACCCGGATCGCAAGATCAGCTGAAGGAACAGAGTGGGCCATTATTTAGTCAGTAGAATTTAGTCCTGCTGCTGGACTGCCAGATCGGGAGAAGTTATTCGATGATTTTCCCTTCCGGAAAAAAGGGCTTGTTATGGTATATATCCAATTACTGGGTCCGATTTGGTCCGATTGAAAAAGGTTAGCCCTTTTATTTATCAAAGTAGTTAGTCTAGTATTATCGGTAACAATTTCACCGCAATAACTAAACCGCTATGGTGATAAGAGAAAGAATTTCATGCTTAACTTTTACAGAATCGACCAAATGATTCGTGTTGAGCTATGGGTGGCGAATAAAAAACACTTTAAATTAAATATAATATATTTTATAATAACACAAGTATACTAGCTTACATGTGTAAATATCAACTATGTATAATCGTTTGACTATAACAACATTTTGGACATAGTTTTGAGCCAATCAGCAAAATTATTGAAACAAAAAGTTTTATTTAATATCTCATTTTTATAAAAATTAAGGCTTGATATTTCACAAATACGGGGTTATTTTAAGTACATTTGATTAGGTGATCACATAATGCACAAAATGTCAATATGTAAAAGAATACTGTTCATGAATACACATTTTCAAAAATACTTTCATGGAATGCTGAAAATGTATATGAAAAACTTAATTTTTTAAAAGGCGTCTTACAAATACGTCTTCAGCCTTCGCAGATTTAAAAAATCGTTGTGGAACGGAATATAATTTCGAAAATAAAGCATTTCAAAAGGAATGTTTAAGTACATTGTAGGCGAAACGTTTCAAAGTAAACCCATAAACTAACTTTTTCTATATAAAATCGATACTGAAATGAAAGTGATAAAACATTCAATAAACATAAAAAGGGCTTTACAAATTATGAAAAAAAAAACTTAATAATAAAATTCTATATCTAAATAATACATTAAATATTGGTTATAACCTAAAATTACTTGATTTAGTCCGTAAACTAAATTAGATACAGCGTTCATATAATGATTGATAAATTACAATAGTCTTCGCAGCTTAATATAATTTTTGATCTTAAGCTGACCGAACAATAACATTGCTCGACATAATTTCATATAGATTTCATTCTGATATAGCGCAAGTTTCATATAAAAAAAAAATACGAATAATTGAAAATGTATCTAAATCATTTCTCTTTTAATAAACTTAATAAGCTCGTTTTGTTTAAACACAAAAAAAAATGTATTTTCTTGTAGTTATAATAGAATGATTTATAAATCCAACCAATTCAATATTCAACAGTTTCAAACAGATCCTAATAACTATTAACTGTAACTCGATTGAGCTTGGCGGTTGCACTGCCATGCAAAAAAGGCACGCATTTTAGGCCTTCACAAAGTGACACAAAAAGTATTTAGCTAAGTTTTCATACTCGTTTTCCTCATTATTTTTCAAATAGGGCGACATTTTTTTGTAAAGTAAGCGATGCAATAAGTTTAGAGCTATTTGCTTACTGCAAATATTATGTTTTAGGTCCAACACAAAAGAACTATTAAGTATTCGAAACCATAAAAAATGCGTCTGAAACCAATTATTATTTATTAAATACAATTTTAAAGCACCGGGTTAATAATACGTGTGATTATTGCTCGATTCCCGCGCAGTTATCAAGCCAAAGACAATATTATGATGTGGTCCATTCGATATTTGAAAAATTGGACTCGACAAGTTTTTTATTTAAAAAGAAAGTAAGCTACAAGAGATTCAAGGCACGTTGTCTTTTACAAAATGGAATGTACAATATTTTCTTGATAATAATGATTGTAAAATTGAAAAATGTAGAATGCATGCGTATGTATTAAGTATAATATTACATGATTTATGATTAAGTAGATATTATTACTATAATTTTCGTATAGCGATTGGTCTCAACTTTTAAGCCTGTTGCACAAGTTAACTAGATTTTTTGTTGCTAAATATAATCTAAAATGCTTCAAATATGTCATAAGCATATACCAAGAATATGATTAGTTATATATCACTAAAATATTAATTTTCACTATTGTTAGGAAACATTTGGGACTAATCAGTCCACTACCGCCAGTTTCGAATCAGTGGCGGATTTAGAAACTACATGATACAATTAAATAAATTGCTATTTCCGGCTCCACCTTACCTTAACATAATTCATAGAAAAGTGACAAATTGATAATTATTTAACACTAACTTTTTGATTAACTATGTAAAACATGAATTTTGATTGTTTTCATATAGCACCTTCCATAGGAAGTGAGAATAAAACTATCTAAGTGTTTAAAGACTTTCTTACTACGGCTTTGTTAAAAACGACATAAGCTGGAGCAATGGGGAAATGATAGACGGTAAAATATAGGCACTTATAATAATCAAAGATAAGATGCTTAAGTAATATTTGAAAATTTCTTCTAATTTAACCGATTTTAGTCAGAACACTTTTTACCAGCGTTAACTTTGACTTTTACTATAATGTTTATTTTATTTGTTAATGTGACCGAAAAGAAATGTTACTTATAAGTTATTTTTTGTATGCCAACGGACTTAATTAATTTTTACTTGAAACTATGTTCTTTTGACAAATTGCTCGAAATTGAACATCATTTTACTTCGAAGATGCTAATTTGAAGAGAGTGAAAACTGCTGTAATCGTTTTTTGTGCCGAGTTTTTAGTTACCATTTTTTTCTTCTATTTCTTTACTGAATATCACCCTTAAAAACGGAATATTAAAACCTTTTTTAACGGTAAAAAACAGGTTTATGTCGCCTTTAACAAATTCAAACAAAAATGGATGGAATTTGACACTTACACAGTATTTTACAACTAATATTATTGTCAATAAAGTAACAATTTTACAACTGATAATAATGCTTATGGTTATCTTTGAAAGATTACTGTTACATTATTTCAAAGAAATAAAGAATTTCTTCAGAATAACAATGTGATGATTATAATTTAACTACAATATAGCTGATTGAGAATGACGAATGAACGAAAACAAAGACTGAATGAACCAAAATGAATGAATGATTCTATTCAAAGCCTGATTGTATGACGATAGAATTTGATATGTTACACAAATTGAGCTAAAATCGTAGAAATTGAAGATTTAAGATTATAATGTTCTTTTCTAAAGTACATAACATCATAAATGGAATGATTGACATTTTATTTATAAGATTTCAAATACGTAAAAAATACTATACACATATATTTAGGCACAATAATTAAGTATTTACTACTAGTATTATGTTCATATGCAAAAAATAGGCTTCTAACATAGCGACAGCATTTTTCGAAGGAATACATTCGAAAGAAATTATTATACCGAACTTTATGTATGTGAATGCATATGCATATTAAAAGCATATTTTTCGCATATAACATTTAAATATTTGAGAATTTTATAATATTCGCGATATGTAATAATACTTCACTATGTCGTCTGTAACTCAGTATTGCAAATCTATTGTGACGCCTAATTTAGCTTTTTTGACACTTATTGCAGTACATATAAGGCATATAATGGAATGTCATTACGTAAGTACTACCGTTCGAGTCTTAAATTGTGTGGTTGAGGTGATGTAGTGTGATGGAATTTTTATTGCATCGTTTTTTTTGTGAAAATTTCGAAGATTTTTGTAATCATCGATTCACAAATTGAACCCGACATTTCGAAAAAAGGCACGCGTCATACTTTATCTCAAATATAATTTTCGACGCCATTTTTTTTACTGAGATGATTTGCATATCACTCATGATAGTGTGTCTTCTACAATTTTCTATAAATCTATTTCAAAACGTGACGAAATTATTGAGTAATTTTAATTGGCTTGAGCCATGACTGAAAAGTATTCATTCATATTTGTATACAATGGTACCGCGTTACTTAATTTCTCATGATTTCCTTACTTTTGAAATCAAACTCTTTCCGAACGAATTCTTTCTTCTCTTTTTATTAAATTAAGAATAAATTGTTTTTGGGCATATTCACAAAAGTCTAACTCGACAGTTAAAATACTTTTTGACACGTTCTTTATTCAAATTCTCCGTACAAAAATTGAATAAAGAATCTGCAATCAGTAGTTACTATTTCAGGGGGTTTTTCTTATTTATGTGGCTGTTTTTTGTGCCAGTATGTCGGTAAAAGCTAGCTATAGAGTTAATGTAGTTAGAGTATAAATCCGTATCATGAAATGAAACCTAGGAGCAGTAGTAATTTTTACTCTCATGAGGGACAGATAATCAACGGAGAGTATGTAGTGTTTGTAATATTAGGTAGCTAGGATCTTATTTTGACATTAATTTGGCAATCTTATCAGGGATTAGCCAAACAATTCGTTGCTTACTGCGCTTACGCAGTTAGTAAGAAATAATCGAAGCATTGTTTTTATTTATATATTAAGAAAAGTTTCACAAATACATGTATCTACTACCAAACTGCAGTACAGTTTATCGGCAATGAAACTTACTCGCTGGGAACTTAAAACTATACCAATCCTGGGGAGAAGGGGGTAATTAAGAGAATTGCTTATTGTTACTGAAAAGCGATTATGGGGGGAGAGGGGGAGGTAGGTTTAAAATATCTAATTCTGTTTACGGAACTCTAAACTCCCCCTACGACTAGCTAATCTCAAACGCCCCTTATTGCTCGTGTACAAAATATTAACCACTCGTTAATCTCAAATGCCCATTATTGCTCATTATTGTTCGTCTACAAAACACAATCCACTTTCGTTCCTACACACCCCAACCACAACACATCGCTCTATACCAACATTACGCACCATATCCAACAGTGTCAGTCGTATCGTTCCTTAGCGGCGCGGTACCGTCGCAGTATGTACTAGAGGTGCAGCACTTGACCGTCGTCCTTAGACGTGAGGGGGAAGGGCGCGGGATCCGCTTCTTCGAGCGTCACCGCTGTTAGGTCGACGATTTCATCGTGGTCGTCCTGGTCGAATCTGAAAATGATTCAAAATAGCGGTCAGAGCTAATGTTGTAATTGGTGTACGTTATTAAGGGCCTATACTACCTCAAATGGCTTAGCATGAGCCACCGTTATGTCGAAAATACTGCAGCAATAATTTTGAAATAAATATATGGTAAAGTTGAGGATTAATGTTAGGTACTATGTTTGACGAAAACACGATTCTATAAAATTTTCTCAATAGAAAAGAAATCCAAAGTTACCTCCAAACCGAACAATAAACCGCTGGTATTCAAAAATAACTTCAAATTAGATAATGAAACTTTGCATATTAATTGAACTAACTATAAAGCAGGTCATATATTATTTACTTTTCACTGTAAAAAGAAATAAACTAAATTATCGGTGTCTTGGAGTCTTTTCCCTGCCACCCGGTCTCGCTTGCTCGCGTGACCGCGGCCAGTAGTGTGTGAGTGAGATAAAGAGTAAAAAGCGCTGATGTAGTATAGGCCCTTAAGAGGAGGCTCCCTAAATTGTATGTAACTTTGCATTAATATTCTGAAAAACTTAAATAATAGAATAATACACAACTCTAACCCAATCAATTATACTCTATCATCAGTAATTACTACTCTGTTACTTATAGAAAGAAGAAATAATATGTGTTTACATAAATAATTATTTAATTATACCGGATGTAATTTTTTACCGTCTCGAAAATAATATATGGAGTATTGTGTAAGTGAAACAGAAGTCATACACGAGAATATTTGATGCGCTAGCGGCTCGTCCACCTGCGAAAGGTCGACAGCACATGCGGATAGTATGCTGTATACCTACATATCGGCCGGCTTCAACGAATAGGATCGGGCTACAAAAATTCTGCGCATTTAATAAGGTGCTTATAATTTGAATTGCAATATTTATATCGATTTATAATTTTTTAGATTTTTCTTTTTATTTATTTATTATTTTTCTAATATTAAAAGTTCACTTCAAATGAGTAGTATTTATTGATAGATCAATTTCGTTTTTTTCTTCTACTCCGTTTCCCAAGTTTACCCAATTTTTATCAAGATGGTAAGAAGTTATCCGGTATAATTTTCTGTAGAATTCTATTACTACTTTCCGACTTTGTACTAATACGTTTGGACACAAGTTTACCTGCGGAAAATTTGACAATGACTCAAAAGAAATCGAAGGTCTAAGGTTAAGTGCCTTTCGGTCTGGGAGACACATGCATGCACGCATTAATTACGGTATTTATTTATCTTACTGTATTTATGTAATATTATTGTATCAATTATTTAAGTAACATTATTTGCCAGACTTGATTTCCGTAACCCATATTTTTAAGACAACCACTTACATTAAATTGTTAATATATTAATTTTTGTCCTTACCTACTAACATAATTATAAGATCCAAATTGCTAACTCTATTCTTAAGTAACTACTTTTGTTACTTTTGTGTATGTTATATACTTGAAATAAGTACACTGACTTTCCCCGCCCCTCTTTGTTTTATGTTCTTAAAGTCCATCCAAAGGTTGTCTGGAAGATATCGTTATCAGCGATAAGACCGCCATTGTAGCCATATTGAGCAATATTGTAAATCAAGTGTGTGTTTAAATTATTGGTGTCAATAAAGAGTATTCTATCCATCTATCTATCTATAAGTTTTTAATATTGTAAGCATGTCGTTTGTATTTTGTCAATAAATACTTTTTCTTTATTTATTTTCACTTTATGCACACAGGTACAAAGGCGTACTTAATGCCGAAGGCATTCTCTACCAGTCAACCATGAGTGGTGAAGAGATAGAGTGCAAGGTGCAATATGTACGTGAAAATTATATTGGAAAAAAATAATGATAACACAAAAAACCCAATCTACATAAATAATATATGAATAAATACTTATATAAATACATATACATAAATATCTGTGGTGTCTGTGAGAAACCTGTTAAGTCCAAAAACGTAATTTTTCAGTATAAGCGTTTAGTTATCAAATATGTACCAAACCATTAATAAAAAATCATGAATAGTCACGTTTTTACCGCTACGATTCTCCCACTCCTATGATAGTTACACTTATCAGCAATAGACCAAAATAAAATATGATATTTTTTTAATAACAACATAGTACCAAACTAAAAAATGACGAAAATGGAGTTATCAGGTTTCTCCCAGACACCACAGATATATACTTAAGAAGCAAATGAAAATTAAATGTGGAAATTCTGCTTGTTGGTAAAGAAAGTGGATCCGCAATTTCTTTTCTGTTTTTTTACCTGTCCTCGTCGGGCTCGCTGTTCGGCTGCGAGTGCCGCGACGCGGTCTCCGGCGGCGGCGGGCCGGCGCGCTGGTTGGCGGGCCGCACGGTGATGATGAGGTTCGACGAGTTGGCCACCATCATGTCCGTCACCTGCCGACGTGGAAACCAACCATTAAAGCTCATTTAATAATAAACTCATCACCGTAAACCTTTTGCCCAACTATGTTGGGAGTCGGCTATCAGTTTAACCGGATACAGCCACAAATCAGTAATCGGGTAACACGATTAGCAAAACTGTTGTCCAATTTTCTGGCTTCAGACTACTCGTAACGACTGTAAAAGACGTCCAAATGTCAGCCTAAATTATGATCTATACTACAGTGAAACCTGGTTAATTGGGATCTCAAGGGACCAATTATTTTGTACCATTTAAAGAGGTTTTCATTTATCCAGTTTTCCAATTACACAGGTAACCTCTATAGCCCAAGCGGCACAAAAACGTGCCAGTAAACCAGTATTAGTTGAGTCCCGCTGGCAACAAATTTGTGTGCCAGCGGGGCTCAACTAATAGTTGACGTAAATAATGGCGGTCATTGAGAGGTTAAAATTAGTTGTCTCATTTACAGAGGCCTTTAATTTTTCAGATGCTGATAATATTTACGTATGGACGGTTTGTACACTTTTATTTCTTGTTTGTACGTCAAAACCTGAAATAGTACTGACAAACAAAACATGTACGTGCGAACGGTGCGAAAGAAATTCAAATGTTAGCTAACAAACCTGTCCCAACCAAGATAAAATGTCACACTTATACAGGGGATTGAGCTACAAAGTCCCAATTATAGAGGTAAACATCAAAAAAATCCTACATATCAAAAATCATTTAACCAGGCTTGCAAAGTCCCATTGACAGAGGTAATTTGATAAAAAAGTTCCAGCACCTCATTGGAAATCTCAATAATAGAGGTTTCTCACTTATCCAGGTCCCATTTAACTAGGTTTCACTGTAATATTATAAAGCGGAAAAGTTTGTTTTTTGGACGCACTAATCTTCGAAAAAACTTCGATTTTCTGTCTTCAGGACTACCCGTAACGATTGTCAAAGATGTCCAAAGGACAGCCAAAATTATTATTTAGAATATAATAATACATTTAATAATTCAGCCTATTACGTTCCCACTGCTGGGAAACAGGGCCTCTCTCTATGAGAAGGGCCGTTAATGGACCGCGCGGGTCCAGCGCACGTATGTGATGTCCCATGACATCGAATTTTTGGTCTTAATACATGTTGGATTCCTTACAATGTTCACCAATGGTCACGACTGCATCATACTTGGGAAATGGCTAAGCAGATGATGATGAAATCTAGAAGATTAACGCTTCTTAATCTTCGCATAAACTACGAGTGGTCATCAAGAGGGAAAATGTCTTAAGAGTCTTTAAAGTAAAAAAAATAAGATATGGGTCCGATTTACATTCCCTTAGTAACAAGCGTGATATTTTGGTATTTACTATCTATCAACCGAGCTAAAATGAGGTGGCGAGTTGGCGACCAGATGATCTGACCAATTTAACAATCCAGGCTCATCGAAATTGTACACTGTCTCCAAACTTGCCTCTGACAGGAATCGAAGGAGACAGTTCGTCAGTTTCAGACTTAATGAATCCATGCATCAGGCATGATAATAGTAAACTGTCCCGAGCTCCATAGCCTTTTCTGACGACTATTTGTGCCTGAAAAGTACATCGGACATCGTCAGAACCGCTTGCACAAGCTTGGTCCACCAACTTCCAACTGCCGCCGGAGATGAATCCCCAGAATGTCTCACTCTCAGGATGGGCATTGCCCTCCTGACTACCAACCCTGAATGTGATGTGTTTGCTAACGAATGGAGTAAAATTATGCGTGCATGATTTGTGTTCTACGAGAGGAAGTATGCGAGTGTCTACTGTTCCATTTTAATTCAAATTTTATCCTCTAATTTTATTTTATCATAATCAATATTTTATTTAATATTTTATAATTTTATTATTCTTTTCTATTCTTTTATTATTCTTTTCTAATATGTATTTCCATGTTAATTAATTGGTGTTCTAGTTTAAATAAAAAAAAAAAAAACAAAGAACCGATCCTAGAGAGAGTTGGCCTTGAAGTGACGTCACATACCTGATCCAAGGTCTTATTGGACACATCGATGCCGTTGACTTCTAGCACTTCGTCGTTGACACCCAGTAGGCCGGTGGACTCCGCAAGTCCTCCGGGCACTAGCCGTGATATAAAGATACCGGGCGAACGTTCCACGCCGTTAGGTGTTACCCGGACTGATGTGCCGTCTCTGAAACGAATGGTGGAGATTTTAGAATAAAAAAAAGTTGTAAAATATAATAAATAAATTGTTTAATGTGTCTCAAACAGTTACATTAACAAATGTGTATGAAACAGCTCCAGTAAGTAGTTAATAACACTTGTGTCGCTTCTTCCCTTAATTGAAAGTTGGTTGACAATATTGAGACATAATTTAAACATAGAACTAATTTTAAGAACAAAAATATTGACTTAAAACTTATAAATTAATGTAATTGCGGCTCTGTATAGTGTGTAATTGTGCGTGTGTCTATAGTAGGGTGTGAGTTTTAGTGTGAAAAAAAATAAAGTGCTTGACTAGAATTCGTTAATTAAAATAGTGTTAGTAATAGCGGATATCCCACCTATACGCACAAAACGTTTAGGGGATACTTTAATGTGTGTACAGCTAAGGAGTCAAATTCTCTGCCAAGTCTGTATTTCCTGAGAGCTATATCCAAGTTAGTCCTAGTGTGCCTGCAGCTGAAAATCAGCGTTAGGTGGTAATACTAGGGTTGCCACCTGATGCTGAACTGAGGCCCTCTTGGCACACTATATTTAATGTTGTATATAATGTCAGTTTGTTATTTTTATGTGCCAACAAACACAATTTTCTTTCTTTCTAGTTCGCAGAGCAGGAAATGTCCCAGTTTGAGAGAAGTTTCTACAATACACAATTTCTCTACAATTATTGTTTTGCTGGGATTTCATATCTTTTTCTTTTCTGGTTGTCTTGTACCTCAGCTAAGGATATTTTCTTGGAACCATCTAATTCTTAATGATTTATTTTTTATCTGACGTAATAATTGCAATGAAGATTAACTAACTATTCCTGTAGTTTTCCAAATATTTACTTTCTTGACTTTTTGTTGTTTTACTTTGCGGAATTCAAGAACTTTCTCAGAGGTTATTTTTTAAAGTGACTAGCAATGTTGGTGTAAGACACGTTACTAGCAATATCAATGAGCAAATAAACAAATCTTATCTTATGTTGTTAACCCCTTCAACTAAACTAAATATGCTTGTGTCTGAAATGAGTTTACGGCAATAGTGTAATGGGTGGGGTTCGAACCCACGACTTCTCGATCACAAGGCCGACTCATTAGTCATTAGACTATTGTCATTTAAGTACCCAGAGTTTGGAAGTTGGCAGTGTGATACCCCGTACCTCGGAAAACACGTTAATTTGTTAAGCCGGGTTTTCACAGTAAGAGTTGGCTCGGACCGAGTGCACTCGTACGAGTCGTACGTACGAGTGTACACGGATAGTGGTTTACACAGGATAGGAGTGCACTCGTATTGTGGTCATTTGTCTCCTTGCACTATCAAGATGTCGTCGACTGATCTGCTGCTGCGAGGTAGTTGTAGCAGATATGTTAATAGCGGAAGTTGTTTGTTTGTTTTTTGTTTGTTTCTTTGTTTTTAAAGTCCTCCCCTCGAGTGTCGCATGTTGAATTTCCTTATGATTTATGGGTAGGACTTCAGAAAAAATGATAAATCGGCAATTTATGGCCATTATCATGGCATATATTATACCTTCCTGGATTCGTTATGAGTTTATCTAACTATTTATATCATTCAATAAGCAAATCAAACTGACCTTATCTCGCAGTGATGTGATATGTTTACACTTTTATAATTTTCACAGACATCCGAAAAACAAATTTAAAAAAAAATGTGCCTACACATTTATTTTTATTTTATTTTAACACATATTATTCCAAAAAATTAATAAAAAACTATTATAAAAAGTAATAAAAACTATTTGATAACACAACGAAAAAGTCTGCGGCGTCACAACAAAAACCACAGATGCATTTTGTAAATTTTTTTTCGTTCATTTTAGCGGTGTATGCAGAACGTATTGCTACTTGCAACACAACCACAGATATTATAACAAAATTTTAAATATTTACCCATTGACAAAAAAACAATGTAAAAGGAAAGTATGTCAATACCTACAAAAGCTTGACTATAATGAGACTGAAGAACTGCTAAAGGTGAGGAGTTAAAACGTTGGGTATCTAAATTATCGACACACTCACACACACACATTTCAACTCAAAGATCACGAACACCCACACTTCACACACACAACGCACTCAGTCTACACATACTTACATACACACACACACTTATTTCTTCCACTCACGTACATTTCACCTATCACAACAAACTAACAGAATATAACTGTTCTTAATTTAATTTTGTATAATTTTATTATTTCTTAATTTAATTTAATTTTATATAATTTTGTGATTTCTTAAGTTAAGTTCTAAATTGTATGATGGCTGTTAGTTTACAACATTTGGTGAGGATTGGCGCTGATAACCGAAGTACAGGCACTGCCTAGTTCGGTTACAGATGCTAGATTCTTTTGTTAGCACATAAAATTGCCATTTAAAATAAAAATAAAATGTAATCTAGTGCTAAGATTTTTTGAAACCATTAAAATTATTATTATTATTAATTATTATATTTATCGACCAATCCTGACCAAGCCCTTAAGTGTAACTGTCCGACTTAAGACATTTGGAGCATTTTTCTTATGTCGCACTGTGTAACATAAGACACGCGAGAGGTTAATCGTTCTAAAAACCTCACTGTGTCACGTTCACTCCACTTTTTCTTACTTGTCGCCATTTTGTTTTCATAACAGAGTACATTCAAATGATCCGAGTGAGCTCGAAAAATAGAGCAGTGTCCGAGTCTACTCGGATTAGATGCTGGCGTCCGAGTGCGCTCGGATTACGTGTTTACATGATACGAGTAGCATCCGAGTAGACATCCGAGTGCACTCGGTCCGAGCCAACTCTTACTGTGAAAACCCGGCTTTAGTCCCGGCTATCATTTGGACATATTTGATACTCATAAGAAGAAAGAAAGAAAGAAGAAAAAATATTTATTCGGCACATGCCACAAAGCACACAACACAAGTAGGTATTCAAAAGGAAAAAAAACCAAATAAAAAAAATGTAAAAAAAAAAAAACAATATTTGCATTTACAAGAAAATAACTAATTACGTGTGCCTCGCGACTGCGCCAAAAAGGCTCGGTTCAGCTATATGCCAGACAACTAGTGCCTGACGCTGGTTTTCAACCGGACCTAGTGTAGAAGTGACTACCGGATGTGAACCAGCTTTGTAAAGAACATAAATAAATAATAATATATATTTATATACATATGTGTGTGTGTATAAATATAATATATATATATATATATATATATATATATATATATATATTCAATTATTATTTAATTGATTAATTATTTAATAGAATAATTAATTATTATTTTAATTATTATTTATTAATTATTTATTTCATAACAGTTAGTCAGACGCCAGAAAATCTGACCTGGCCTGACCAAGGGGTATTGTGTTACCCACATACTATGTTAACCACTAATACTCAGCCGTATCCGGTTAGGCTGGCAGCCGGCACCAACATTGTTGGGAAATAGCTAAGCAGATAAAAAAATTACGTCTTTTACTCGTAAATAATTTATTTTTATTTCTTACCGTATAAAGAATCCTAACGGTCGATCTGACCCGTGCTTCAGTAGTTTGACTCGCCGGCACGTTTCAGGAACTATGTCTACGTCTATGATTGCCGATACCTGAAATTATCAATTGTGGAATGGTTAATATATTTTTCTACTAACTGGATGAATTCCAACAGTCCCCTCTATTTTTTTTTAAACTGACATTTTCACAAACTAGTTACATAATTAGCGCTTAAAACTAATTGTTTACTCTATTTCCATAATTTAATTAACTATGTAACACGACTGTACTATCTATAGCAACCAATAATTACTTTATTTATCACTGCGCGGATTAAACTGAATTTAATATTCATGCATCTTCTTGAAAATTAATGGAGACACCTATTTTCCAATTACTCGATAAACAGTAAATACCCAATAACATTATTTAACAGAGCTCGAGGTCATCATATAAATTCAAAACGTCAGAAAAATCTAACGCCACAGGCGTACAGATGCATGTCCGAGTGGTGGATTAATGCTCAGTTCTTCCCATGAAGAGGTTGACCTATACCAATATTGTAAAGATGTAAAATTTGTTTGTAATCTCCGGCCCTAATGATAGAATTAGGGCGTCCAATCTCGGAATACCGAGATCTCGGTATTGCGGGATCCCGCGTCATTTTCCAATCCCGCGTGATGCGGGATTACGGGCGCGGGGTCCACGGGATTTGCGGGACTGAAAAAAAGCATGCATACGAACTCTCGCGAGCGCGATCGCTCGGTGACTGGCGGCCGGCAGTGTTGCAAACAACGCGGGGGCCAATGCCGCCCGTTTTTCACAGCTTAATTAGCCTAATATAGCCGAATTTCAGTCAGTGGTAGCCTAAGTATGTAGCCTAAAATATCAATAAAGTTTTTTATTCAGTATTTGTTACTGTTTTTGTGAACAAAAAACGGTGTAATTTGATTGATCTCATACTAATAGTAATACGTAATATATAAAATAAATGTGGAGTATAGTTGATTAATCCATTGTTTTATTTGCCTTATATAAATGTGAATATTTTCAATATGCGGGATCCCGCAAATACCGAGATCCCGCGGGATTGAAAATTCGTAGTCCCGCAAATACAGAGAATGAATTAAGGCTGCGGGATTGGAAGCCCTAGATAGAATTCTAAAAAATTCTCATTGGTAGTAAAGTGCATTATTTGTGAGTTTTATCTTACTAATATTAAAAATACGAAAGTTTGTGAGGATGTATGTATTACATTTATGTTTGTATGGATGTTTGTTACTCTTTCTCGCAAAAACTTCTAAACGGATGTGAATGAAATTTGAGAAGTAGATAGTTGACATCCTGGAATAACACTTAAGCTAATTTTTATCCCGGAATTCCCACGGGATTAGTTAGGAATAGTTTCATATTAAATGAAGAACTCACCATCCTAAAATCATGAGGGTTCGATATAGCGAGCCCCTTATTCTTGGCCGGCGTTCCACTTAATATTGAGGAGATTATGTTTCTTGGCCGCATCGTTCCATAGCCGTTTAGTTCTTCCAAGCTGTCTCCTGAAAACAAAAAAATATATTGTCAATGCAAGAATAGCAGGTAGGTTTATGACAACTTTTTCCTCACGCCCCAGCCGCTGCGGGAGACGCCCCGAGCGTCGGGGATCGCGAGTCGACCGACCACCGTAGACGCGGGCCTGCGGACGGCGAGCAGGGGTGGGGTCTGGGGAAGGGAGTGTCAGTAGAAGTCTGACATTCCCTCCCGTTCTACCCACAGCGGGAAAAACAAAAAAAAAGGTTTGACACAAACAATGGGAGAAAATCAGGTGTACTTGTACGATAGATATTCAGTCCAATGAAGCCAAAAGGAGTAGTTTTATAACAAGTGATAACAGTTATCATTATGTGGCGTTCGTGGCTTAATTATAACAGCCGCACGAGTCGATCTCAGGGTTAAGCAACGATTGCAAAGGTCGGTTCGTGGATGGGCATCTTAAGGACGCATTTACGTTTTCTCGCAAATATCAATGTTTTTCTGGTACCATTTTGATACATAAGGAGTTAAAATTTTAACAATGTTATGATATTAATTTTAAGATAATTTATTCATCTCCACATTGAATGCATTATAATTACACAGTACTATACATCTTTTTCACACAAATACGTTTTTATCGCCGCAATAATCGTAGAAAATTACAAAAAATGGGGTCTGAATAGGTACCTGTAAGCCAAATCTGGAGCATATTCTTAACTTCAAAAAAAAACAAGAAATTATAGCCTATGTATTTATCTATACGTTAAGCTAATTATTTTGAACATACATAAAAAACTTTATGATTTATGAGAAAAATTAAATCGGTCTCAAATTTCTTCATACATTTTTCTACCGAACGCACGGCTCCGACCGTCATTCCGCGCTCAGACGCGCTCGTGAACGCAGGGGTGTATCGCTTTCCTCGAAAAAATAAATACGTCGAAACCTATAATAAAGAGTGTGGCGTCTTGTATACTGTGACTAGAATACGTTGATACTTTTTCGTACCGAAACAAAAGTAAGAACAAGAACCATACTTATTTTTAGAATTGGATGGATATTGGTTACTGAACCTAGCATGAAAAAACAATTTTTTTTAACCGACTTCAAATAAGGAGGTTACGCAATTCGACCGTATAAATGTTTTTTTTTATTGAGTATCTTAAAGTACTACAAATTAAGGAAGGTCTAGAGTTGATCTGATGATGGAGCCTTTCATCAGATTGACTCCTGACAGTCGAGGGAACTCCTCAACGATTTACAGCAGTAACCTTTTGTTTGGGCTTGATTAATTTGAATTGACCAGAACTTTACACCTAGATAGTTTGTGACTGTCATTAGAGGTCTGGTGAGGAAGACGAAGGACAGTTAAGGGAACTCCTCAACGGTTTACTGTAGCTACCTTGTGTTTGGACTTAATTCATTTATATAGATGAGAACTTTGCACCCATATGGGTTATAAGTGCCATTACAGGTCTGATGATGAAGACCATAGACAGTCGAGGGAATTCCTCAAAGATATACAACAGTTACCTTTTGTTGGGCTTACTTCATACGGTTCAATATGCCAAAATGTTCAGTTCGTACAAAACCTAAAAAATTGGCCAAGTGCGAGTCAGACTCGCCTATGAAGCGTTCCGTAGTAACTACGCCAAATAACTTTGCTTTTCATAGTGTTTGTATGAATTACACAGTTTTATTTGCGGTTTTAGAAAATATGCTGTATCTCAAAACTGCCAACCCAATCTCGTTCAAACCAATTTTGGTTGAAAGTTTACATTAAGGATCATAGCATATATTTTTTGTATAATTTTTCACTCCATTATTATAGAAGTAAGAGGGGGGGACACATTTTACCACTTTGGACGTGTCTTTTAAACGATTAACTTTATGAAAAAGTGGTTTTAGAAACTTCAATGTCATTTTTAAAGACCTGTCTATTAATACCACACACGCATAAGTTTCATGAAAAAAAAAATATTTTCAGTTTCAGTTTCATGGAACTGAAACTGATTTTTTTATTATTATCTTTTTAATAATTTTTCATTTTTTTTTTTCTTAAAATCGGAAAGCGGTTCACAGAATACATCTACCTACCAAGTTTCACATGTATAGTCTTAATAGTTTCGGAATATAAAAACTTTTTACCAAAAAAATTAAACCGACATCCAAAAAATAGTAAGTGTTGCAAAGTGAAAAATAACTTTAATTTCGGTAGGCGGTGTCCGACTTCCGAAATTAGTTAGAAAGTAGACAAAATATTGCTTTTCTTATTCCTACTTATATATTGAGTAGTTCCAGTGGCCATCTGTGGTCTTCATCATCAGATCCACTTCACAAATGGTGCTTTTCGAATGCAACTACACAAGTTACTATAAAAAATACTCAAATCACTGTAGGTGTGCCTATAATATTTGAAGAGTTCCCTCGATTACTCCAAGATCCCATTATCAGTTCCTGACTTGGTGATAATGGGACCAACTTCGAAGTATACCCTTTCAAACAAAAAAAGAATTTTCCAAATCGGTTCAGCCGTCTTCGAGTAATCGGTGATCAAACATTTAAAAAAATATACGCGTCGAATTGATAACCTCCTCCGTTTTTTTCGTCGGTTGAAAATGGCTGTGACATACGGACGGATGGACAAACAGACAGACAGGCATGACGAAACTTTACTTTATTTATTATTAATTTTTTTATCACATATGAGTATTTTATTTCCAAAGTCCCCTAGTACTCCTAATCGGGCGTCAAACACATTAATACAAAATTGAAACTAACATCTAATCAATAAGCATGTAACCCTTTGTAAACAATAAGTTACAACTTATTATGGTCAAACAATATTAAAGAAAATATAATATTACCTTCAAGTATCAAGATTAGTTAAGTAATGTATACAATCGGGCGAACAATGGTTTGTAAGTGTGTGTGCGCGCAATGTTGCTGTGTTGCTACTAGGATACCTAAAATTGAGCGAGTGATAAACGTAAATGCGTCCTTAACATAACGAGATTCCTCCGTTCCTAGAAAAGCACTCAAAGCCGTTGGCCCCGGACGTCGTTTTTACATGTTTGACAGTCGTCACAGGTCGTTAGAAGCTAGAAAATCTATCACCAGTATTGCCAAAGAGTGTGGTGTTACCCAGTTACTGGGTTGTGAAGGTCAGATAGGCAGTCGCTCCATGTAAAACACCAGTACTCAGTTGCATCCGGTTAGACTGAAGACCGACCTCAGTATAGTTAGGAAAGGGTAAGCACGTGATGACAATTGATTTGATTCTCAGGCTTAACACGAAACCATTTTTAAGATGCTCTTAACCTCTAGAGTCCCAGCGGCACAAAAACGTGCCAGTAAAGAAGTATTAGTTGAGCCCCACTGGCACACAAATTTTGTGCCAGCGGGGCTCAACTAATAGTTGACGTAAATAATGGCGGTCCTTGAGAGGTTAATAAGACATCTTGTTTTAGGAAAAATTCACCCGTTGTGGACGGTAACATCTCTTGCGAATCTTTCGAATCCGACTCATTGAAAAAACATTCAATGTTCAGAAGCACTAGAGAGAAATTACAATTTAGTGCAGTCTTACTTCAAGTTTAACACTACTTCGATAGTAAAGTGGCTTCAAACGCGACTGCTGAGCAAGAAGTATTGTGTGCGAATTGCGATTCCCGGGTCGGGAAAACAGTGCCATTGGGTTTTTCTATTAGATTTTTTCATAAGTAGCCCGGAGTTTGGAAGTAAGCGGTGTGATAAACCCGTGCTTCCGAAAGCACGTCCTGCGCCTGACCTCTCTCCGGTTGTGTCGGATTGCCCTCACATTCGGCTCTGAGAGTAAAGAAACAAAGAGTGCACATGTACCTCGTCTAACGGTTAGAAAGAGAGAAAAGATCTCGGTACCCTATAATAGGCACGCCATCCACTACATATCCATTACCACCGTTGTAAGGCACCGCAATATTCTGTCTCTTTTTTACTGACGGACAGCTGGAAGCCTGGTTCCCCAACTCTATAATGCCACTTTGATTGGGCCACGATGCTGGCTTGCAGTGTCTCCTACGTCGCTACCACCGACAGTCAAGAGGCAGGCTTTTGTCACTGTTTCAGTATGACATAGCATAATGCGATAAGACCGCCGATTGTACAATAGTTTTACTTTTTGTATCCATCAATAAAGTATATACATAGGTGCAGCACCGAGCTTAAAGCTCAATTTACACCGCCGCGGAATGGAATGGAAGCGACTTTTTGCAACGAAATTGTACATAGCATAATGAACTTTATATCAATTGTATAACATACAAACTAATTAGGAGCCAAAAAAAGGTCGCGCGTCTTCCGTGGAATCCTGGCGCATTCTCGAGAATTCCTCTGACTACTGTCGGCGCCGTCTGTGGAATCCGCGGGAAGTGGCGCGAACTGGGAGTCGGTTGGGTCGGTCACAGCAGTGCGGTGCCAAGCAAGCAAGCCGCAGTCGCGCAATCGCTGGAATGCGCGAGAATACTCGAGCATTCCAGCGATTGCGCGACTGCGGCTTCTCGCGTCATGAGGCGAAATTGAAGCTTCCGTTCCATTCCATTCCGCGGCGGTGTAATTTGAGACTTATGCTGCTAGCTGTTTTAAACGTATATCAATGCTATAATATGAAGCGTCAATAGCCTAATGGATAAGGTGTCGGAATTGTGATCGCGGGTCGCGGGTTCGAACCCCACCCATTACACGCATAGCATATTTAGCTTAGTTGAAGGGGTTAACAAGATTGCTAGCAATGTAAAATCTACCCACATTGATAGTTATCTTTTTATAAAAAAAAAAACAAATGAGTTCCGTCTAACTTATGGATGGCATTATTCTTAGCGTGTTCTTCCCACACGGCAATAAACACACTACAATCAATTAACGAGAATACGGTAATAATTACTAACTCATTCAAACACATGATCAATTAATCAATCACACTTGCCTTTTGTTTACTGTGTTAGGTTCGACTCTAGACTCTAGTCTAACCAATTGCAGTATTTTTTTTGATTGAGCTGCTGCCTTCATCCTGTCATGTCGTCATATCCTCAAACTGGTAAATCACTTGAGAAATACTTATTTCAGATGTTCTGACTTTTGATTATCGTGTTGACTAACAGTTTCTAAAGTCTCGGCATAAAACGAATGGATGTAACTTTTTTTTCCGGGTGGGAAAATCAACGAATGCCTTCTCCCGTTCTGGGTGGAGCGGAAGGGAGGGAGTGTCAGACTTCTACTGACTAAAAACCCACCCTGTTCCTTCACCTGCCTTTAAGTTCCGGGGCTACGGTATCTCGTTAGAAAATTCCCGCAACACCGGCAGAAAATGGATGTAACCTTGAAGATAGTCTTTACTAGAAAATATGACCATTAACTAATCTAACACTAAAACAAATGCCATTTTTATCTCACGCTCGGCCCGCGTCCACTGGTGTGCGTGTGACTATGCGACCAAGTTTCCTAATAAGAAGTACCAGGCTAGTAGACAATGAAACAGTACACCTAGTAAACTGCATTACTCAATTAGTCATTGTCGATATCACTATTTTAGGAATAAGTTTTGCAATGAAGGTTTTCTGGAATATTTAAGCCACTGGTTGGCACCATTCGGGCGAACAGCCTCTTGGAAAAGCCACTTTTGTAGAGCAACCACAAAAAATTTGCTAATAACGCGTACGTATAATGTTAAACCTTCAAACACAGTAGCTTGTTCGGTGAAATGTAATCTGGACGGTGAAAAGTAAACTAAAATGGATATAATGTATATGCAGACATGACAGCTTTCTAACAAGTTATCAGGGAGGAAAACAGAATGTTCTAACGACATACTATGGTCCCGTACAGAAAGGGTGACTGAAGGAAAAGGGTGAGTCTGTCACTTCCTTCCACTGAAACCAGAAGGGAAAATCAAATGACTCCTATTTAATTTTCTTCGCTACAAGAAAGCGAGGGGAAGAGAAGTAAATGTTGATTTTGGAAAACCAAAGTGTTCTGACGGGTGTCCGCCTTAGCATTCAGGCGTGTGTCACTAATCCATGTAGGTACGTCATTCGCAGAAAACCCCCATTGAGGTTCAAATTAAGGCCATCATTTGTTTGGTTCTAGTGGCTTTCAAGGAATATTTATGTACTTTGAATAGCAAGCGAGCACCATCGATCCTGTGAATCTAATGAGGAAACGAAGGTTCGTTGCCATCTGTGGCGGTTTAACTGACTGTACAACAACCCGCACTAGATCAGCGTGGTGGATACCGGTAATGCTTGCAATGTGTGAAATATGCAGTGTTTTTTTAATACAACCCGAGAAATTAACCAGCATGGTTTTCGTTAGGTCTGACCAATACTTTGTACACTGAGTTTGGTTCTGTGTTTCTTCTTAAAGCAATAGGTTATAATTAGGTTTAAGTTTAGGTTAAAAGAATTTTATTTCTTAATAGAACATAGTACAGTACACTTGTCTAATCACTCACGTCTAATGTCCCAGCATGCAATAAATAAAATACGTTGCATTTAAACATAAGATAGAGAAAAAAACAATTACAAGAAACATTACAAGGGTAGATCTAAGATTTGAAATCATAGCTGGCCAATTAGAAACCTAAATACCCTCATAATTACAATTAGGTTCCAACTATTTAAATCGTGAGGCAAAATGTCTGCGTGTCTGTGTGCGAAAACCAGTACCTATACATAGTCTTGGAGACTGTCAACAATTTATATTTCTCGTGTGTTTTATTAATTTTAGTTTGGTGTAGATAAAATAAGTATGCACTAAGCACAATGTAAATATAATAAATATTAGTTTATTGATACATGGTACATTTACATGTATCGTCATACTAATAATATAGTCAAACATTATGGTTTTACGGTAAATACACAACAGCACGTGTAACATAAAGCAGCCAATCGCCGAGGCCCATACGTTGTCCGCTACATAGTCTAACGAGATCATTGCTACAAATCCGTACTGCAATGCATCAGTGCGCACGTGACTCTACATGCATCGTGTTTAGGGAAAGGTAGTATGGTCACGGAATACTCTAGAAAGTCATGTGTTTTTTTACCGATGATATACTCGCGTTTGACCACTATTTCACCTGATGGTAAGCGATGATGTGGTCGAAGATGAAGCACGCTTACCTAGCAACAACCTATTCACTCTTGACTTAAAGATCCCTAGGTTATAGCTATCAGGAAATACGGACTACGGCAGGGAATTCCACTCCTTAGCTGTACGCACAATGGAAGTGTTCCCAAAACGTTTTGTTCGTATGTGTGGGATGTGTGCTCAAGTGGGAGAAAATAGCATCGACTGATAGAGTATCGACTGAAATGACAAGAACGGGCTTGCCGGTTTTGTCATTTTAGTCGATACTCGTTTTGTTATAAAATCTCCCCTAAAATGTCTCAAGAAAATAGCACAAACTCCTCTATCATCGAAAATGTTAATGAATATGGCATTTTTATCATTTCAATCGATACTCTTTTGAACTATCAAACATAACTATGTCCCTAGTACATACAGCAACGTATTCTCTACAGATCTTACCAATCACATTGTTAAAAACCTAGATGGTAAGAAAAAAGTCCTCACTATTTTCTTGGACCTCGCTAAGGCGTTCGATACAGTCTCTACTCCTCTCTTGCTTCAAAAATTGGAAAAAATCGGCGTTAGAGGTGAAGCGCTCGCCATCTTAAGGGACTATCTTAACAACCGAACTCAATGCGTTAAAATTGATAATTATGTCAGTAATGAGCTCCCTATAACATACGGACTTCCACAGGGAAGCGTGATCGCACCGACATTATTCCTTGTGTACATTAACGAGCTTTGTCAAACAAATAACAGTGACATGAAGGTAACGGCATTCGCAGATGATACAGCACTTACTTTTGTCGGGGATTCGTGGGATGAGGTGTTTTGTAAGGCACAATATGGTTTTAATATAATAAAAACTTGGCTAGCCAAAAATTCCCTAACCCTAAATACTGATAAAACCAGTTACATAACTTTCTCTCACCGTCAAACTACGCAACCTCCACTCTCACTTTCCCTTATTTCTCACTCATGCTCTTCATTTCCTGACCAGCCCTGCAATTGCCCCAAACTATCACAAGTATCCACTATCAAATATCTTGGCGTAATACTGGATCAGCATCTATCTTTCTCATTTCATATTGAGCTTTTACAAAATAGAGTCAGAAAATTAATTTATATTTTTAAAACCCTCCGACATATTGCGGACGCCCGAATAGTAAAACAAGTTTATTTTGCATTATGTCAATCGAACCTTAATTATTGCATAACGGCATGGGGCGGGGCGCCTAAAACCATACTTCTAAAACTTGAAAGAGCGCAAAGAGTCATCCTAAAAGTTAGTAACTTCAAAAGCTTCAAATTTCCGACTACAGAGCTTTACAAATCTTGTCAAGTGTTGACAGTGAGGCAGCTTTTTATTCTAAATACTGTTCTAATGCAGCATGCCGTGACCCCGTATCAAAGAATCACTAAAAGACGTAAGGACAGAATCTGCGTAACTAAGAGAAGTAATTACAGGCACTCAAACCGATTTAATTATTTCTTGGCACCCAACCTGTATAATACAGTGAATAAACAGCTGCCCGTTTACAATCTGCCTAGTAGTGCTTGTAAAAAACAAGTCAATAAGTGGCTACTAAGCCTGACTTACCAGGAAACAGAAAATCTCCTTAGTAGAATGGTGTAATTTGATCACACACTCACAACACACCATCCAACACACCCATCCCTCACTCCCATCTACCCACACACCCATTCGACACATCCATTTCACACACCCACTCACGTAGGTACACGCCCATTCACATACACACCCATTCACCCACCTGCAGGTTAACACTTAAGAGTATGTAAAGTTTAGTTTTTAATCACTGTCACTATTTTTAATATTTTAGTAATTTAATCTTTGTTAATACTAACACGGTATTAGGTACTGAGTAACACTTCGGGGAAAGGGACTGGTATCTTTAACACAGGTTACTTGGTAATCTAGCTAAGATGCCAGTTGCGATCTGTACTGTCACTGTAAAACCATTTGCACTGTTTTTGTATATTATTGTATTTGTCACTTATTCTAAGGTTTTATACTGTGTGTGTTAATAAAGTTATTGATTGATTGATTGATTAAAGAACCAGCCACGGAAAGGAAAGGGAACGTTACCAACTGCCGGGACTAGGATTGCCAGCTCGTCCAACCTAATAGCCGGACAGAAAACAGACAGTTTGGCCGGATATTTGTGTCAAAAGGCCGGACACCTTAAATGATTAAGGATTTTGTGTCTTAATATTAATACGACAAAAATTGTGTATGTTTAACCCAGGTTCTTTTTATTATTTACCATAAAAAATGTAAAAAGCCTAACAAAAGCCGGATAACGTTAATTTTTGCCGGACACGCATTCAAAAAGCCTAACTATGTCCGGCTTTATCCGGACGCCTGGCAACGCTAGCTGGGACACAGCACAGGCCTCCTTTCTATGAAAGGGAATGGGCCGTAGTCTATTCTATCACGGGAGTACAGTGCGGGTTAAAATTTTTATACACACAATACATACTTAAGAACCAATGGGTAGGTTATGTGAAAGTGATGGTTGAGTTATACATATACCTATGTATGATAGAAAAAATATTGGTTCGTCTAACTTACTTATATGTAAGGGCTTTTTTTGAATACAATTACATTACGGTTCTGTTCTTAGTACATAGGCTTAATACATACATACATAACCTTTTTGTCGTGACCCCATCAAAAAAGCTTTCCCAAGTTAAAGAAATCGTTATTTTAATTAATACAACGCTCGATAACTTCTGTCAGAAATATGTCAGTCCCATACCTTTATTATATCATCTCTTCCGCATCACTACACGGAAAAAAAAAATACCAAAACATGACAATAGATCAGATCGAACCGTCCAGTAACCCAACATTTCAACAATGAAGAAGCTTCGACTTCCCCAAGTATACCGCTTTCCTATTGAGAATCAAACCGGTTCTACTCCATGTTTTTATGTAGATCCGTCATTTCGTGTCAAGGTCATGGGTCGTAGCCGTAAGGCCATCTCTAGGGTGTATAGCTTATGCGGGAGCTGAAGCGGGTGATGCAGCTCACACAAAAGTGACTATAGTGAAAGTCTAGCGATACGAGATCGAGTGATCGTCTGTTGTTTTTAATAGACTTCAAAAAAAGGAGGTTTACAATATTCGTCTTGAACTTTTTTTTTTTTTTTTTATATATATGTTACCTCATAACTCGGAGATGGCTGGACCGATTTGAAATTTTTTTTTTGCGTTTGAATAGGTATAGTTTCTAGTTGGTCCCATTGTTACGAAATCAGGATCTGATGATGGGATCCTGGAGAAATCGAGGGAACTCTTCAAATATTATAGGCACACCTATAGCGTTTTGGGTATTTCTTATAGTAACTTGTACAGTTGCTCTTGAAAAGCACCATTTGAGGAAGTGGAACTGATGATGAAGACCTCAGATGGCCACCGAAACTACTCAATAATAAGTATTTCGTTGATTGCGATTAGATTACATGAATATGGATGTTAAGCACTTGATGCTCGTCACAATGCATATGGTGAAGTAGAGCTGATGGTGATGTACCAGGAGAACTCCTCAAAAATTAACGGCTCTGCACCGGGAAAAGCAATATTTTGTAAAAGGTGATAAGTAGTTGACATTTTGGCTTTTGTAACTAGATAAATTACAAACCGGCCCACTAAAAAGAATGAAAAAAAAACTTTTTAGCAAAAAATAGAACCGACTTCCATATAAAAACACTACAAAGGCAAAAATAACTTTAAATTCGGAAGGCGGTGTCTTTAGTTTTGTATATATTTTCGTTTTTGACACCGCCTTCCGAAATTAAAGTTATTTTTGCCTTTGTAGTGTTTTATATGGAAGTCGGTTCTATTTTTTGCTAAAAAGTTTTTTATCCTGGACTTATCGTGGAGTGGATTTATTTTTTACGTTTGGAAATCCTCATGGATGTCCTGCACCATTGGCTAGGCTACGGGGTCTGAATCAAATACCTCACTACCCTCGCTTGAGTAAAGGGTACCAGTCGGAAGCCTCATTGAAGTCTATAATTTTCGAGGGGACACGGTGTGGTTTAATAGTATTTAGTCAGTCTGACAGACCCTTCGCCCGTTCGAAGCGGAGGATATCCATGACAGTCCTCCTCGGGAAAAAATATAGGCACAGGGATTTATCAGACCAAAAGAAGACTATGACTTGCTACAAATTCGCGAAGCACTATCGCGCCCGTAACCGCCCCAGTCTCTATGTGTTCACTATGTCCTATGGCGTATTGGTACAAAGCAATGTGACAATGTCACCAGCCACCTTTTGTATGCTACCGGAAACATCGGAACACGGCAGGAACTGTGTGAAATATTTCGTGGCGTTAGATGAGTGAGATGAGTCAGTTGTATGCGAAAATTTTGTAATATGATTCATATTTTGTATTGTCATGTGGGGAATCTGTTGGTTACTTTAAGGGTCAGCGATTTCACAAATTGCTTGGATTTTTGAAGCCATGTTTCATTTCTGTTACAAAATAACGATGAGACTTAGGCGATGTTTAATTAGAACTTAAAGCTCTAAAGGGTCATGTAGTGAGAAGCTTGAAGGCATTGCCATGAGAAAACATAACGTAATCAGTCCATAATGTTACCACAACTGGGACAGGCCCCTTATTTATGAAAGGAAATGAGCCGTAATCTATCACGCGGACGTATTGCGGGTAGATAGATGTCGCATAACTTCTTTATTCTGAAAGGTTGTCTATACAAGATCGCTTTTAGCGATAAGACCGCCCATTTATACAACGTGTAGGTAATTTAAAGGGTATATACATACTAAGTGCACGGCTTCTTTGAATGATAATAAACGATATGGCAAGGGTTTTCTAATCCTATGTGTACATGTGTGGAGCATATTAGAAATTTCAATACATTGATACCAGAGACCAAATTTTTTAAATTAAGAAGAACGAAGAGAATTCCTTATCCTTTTTTACCCACTTCAAAAAAAGGAGGTTTACAATTCGTCTTGAACTTTTTTTTTTATGTATGTTACCTCATAACTCGGAGATGGCTGGACCGATTTGAAATTTTTTTTTTGCGTTTGAATAGGTATAGTTTCTAGTTGGTCCCATTGTTACGAAATCAGGATCTGATGATGGGATCCTGGAGAAATCGAGGGAACTCTTCAAATATTATAGGCACACCTATAGCGTTTTGGGTATTTCTTATAGTAACTTGTACAGTTGCTCTTGAAAAGCACCATCTGAGGAAGTGGAACGAAGTGGAAGATGATGAAAACCTCAGATGGCCACCGAAACTACTCAATAATAAGTATTTCGTTGATTGCGATTAGATTACATGAATATGGATGTTAAGCACTTGATGCTCGTCACAATGCATATGGTGAAGTAGAGCTGATGGTGAAGTACCAGGAGAACTCCTCAAAAATTAACGGATCTGCACCGGGAAACACAATATTTTGTAGAAGGTGATAAGTAGTTGACATTTTGGCTTTTGTAACTAGATAAATTACAAACCGGCCCACTAAAAAGAATGAAAAAAAACTTTTTTGCAAAAAATAGAACCGACTTCCATATAAAAACACTACAAAGGCAAAAATAACTTTAATTTCGGAAGGCGGTGTCTTTAGTTTTGTATATATTTTCGTTTTTGACACCGCCTTCCGAAATTAAAGTTATTTTTGCCTTTGTAGTGTTTTTATATGGAAGTCGGTTCTATTTTTTGCTAAAAAGTTTTTTATTGGCAAGTGACGTGGAAAGTGATGACCCTCATAGTGCTGTGACACGTTTGTTATTACTGGTATTCAAGAAACATATGAAACCAATAATTTGGGGTCAATTCTGTGAGTCACTGAAACCGAGCCGAAACTTTGCATAGAGACTCCATACCAGATGTTGTCTTCAGTCCTTTTGGATAGATATGGGGTTTCCGTCACACGTTGTATAAGAAATATCACCCTTTTCTAGTTGTTACGTAATTATTATTTTTTGTTACGGTGTACAATAAAGAGAAAATCTATCTATATATAAATATAATATTTGAAGAGTTCCCTCAATTTCTCCAGGATCCCATCATCAGATCCTGACCTGGTGACAATGGGACCAATTTCAAAGTATACCCTTTCAAACAAAAAAGAATTTTCCAAATCGGTTCAGCCCTCTTCGAGTAAACGGTGATCATACATTAAAAAAAATATACGCGTCGAATTGATAACCTCCTCTTTTGGTCGTCGGTTGAAAATAGAATATGTATACCAATATAAAGCGGAAAAGATTGTTTGTTTAAACGCGATAATATCGAAAGTACTGGGTGGATTTGGGTGAAATGTGGTATGGAAGCTTGAAGCTGGAAGAAGGTTATTATAACTTTTATGGACCTTGTCCGAAATAAATGAATTATATAGATACAGTATGTATCATAATTAACGCACACCCTCAAATACCCCAATTAGAAAATTATGTTATTATCATATTACATATTCTGAATTTTTTGTTTTACTTGTTTAAACAGTTTTTTTAAGACTTTTTAACATCCTTTGTGTGATATGAAATTTTAATGAAATGAGTTTAATTTTTCTGTAATGTGTGACGGAATGAATGACGGAATTTACATAAATCTGCATTTAAAAATTTACTACTTTAATAAAATTTACGGTCCATAGTTCGTTTTTACTATACAGCGAAAGTGTAATTTGTATTTTACGTAGATAATTGCTTTGGGATAAAAATTTCGATATATTTTTTAAAATTAAAAACGATAAAAATCGGTTCAGTAAACGATTCTGAACAAACTAATTCCAGGATGTGCATTAATTATGTTAAATGTTGTATATATACGCCACTTTTCACCCGACTGCAAAAAAAAATGTTGCAGCAAAAGGTTGAAGTGCACTTCGGAAGCGCAAAAAGCGCAAAGGCTTCCTTCCGTAAGTACATAATGCTATGCAAGTCAAGCTAAGCGACTACATAATACTATAAAAGGTTGGTAAGAACCAGGCATGCGTACCGCATTAGTAGTTTCACTGTCCGGAGGATACGATTCTCGATTCACACAGAGAAAAGCTATGATTTGAATTTTTTTATATTGTTATTCCTTTGCGTTCAGTCGGGAATCGTTGGTATGTACCTACGTCTAATTCCGACTATATGTATCTCTTATAGAGAAGCCCGGGGTTAATGTAATGTTCTAATGAGATACTGCGGCCTTAAGGATCTTAAGGGCGGCAGAAGGAACAGCCACAGGGTGGGATTTTTAGTCAGTAGAAGTCTGACACTTCCTTCCGCTCCAACCAGAGCGGAAGAAGTCCATCGATGATTTTGCCACCCGGGGAAAAAAGGTCTGGCGTTTTATTTTCTTACAGAATACTTAAAAGATATATTAAAAAATAGCAGTTGCGCGGGGTTTCGCTCCCGTAGGCTTCACTCAAATCCACCCAGTACTTTCCAAGATAAGCGCGTTCAAACAAACAAACTCTCCGTTTTATATTTTTTTTTTTATAATATTCGAATAGATAGCACGAGTAGACGTTGGAAGCGACGAACGCCATAAAAAATTGGAGGCGATTGAAGGAGGCGTATACCCGTAGACCCATGCCAGTTAACAGAAACTTTTTGTTCTAAGAATTTTCTGTCTACAATTCTTTTTTTGTTTATGATTGAATAATATATTACAAGACTCTGATTATATAAAAAGATGTATAGTTGAATATAAAAAGATTATTGAGCATCAAAAAATTCGTTCGTCGAACATCACTGTCGGTTACACTTCTTAACTTCGAAAGTACTGGGTGGATTTGGATGAAATTTGGTATAGAAGTAGCTTGAAGCTTATAGAGGGTTTATACGCTACCCGACTACAAAAGAAGGAGTGTTATGTTTTTATCGTGATTAAGTCCCGTGAATTTGTACCCATTCCATGAAATCAACGGCTATATTCATACAAAATGGGGAAAAAAACTATGAAATATAACGAGATAATGCGGTTCACAATTAGCCTTTAATCAGTCGAGCGTCACGCGAGGTTGGCCATCTTATTATAGTAGTAACAGTATGCATCGCACCGTGGCTCAAGTTTGTATTAATTTCCAGAATTATATTTAAGTTAGGTACTTGCTTTCCAGCTACTTTTTTTATGCGTGTGATTGATCATTGATGCAATGAGTGTAAAATTATTTCTATGACAAGTAAGCTTAGTATTCCTTTAGAAGTAGTGAACTTATACCGTAGTAATCTGTGCTTATACTGCTGCGGGGCTGAATAAATTGCGTCACACGAATTTTTAGATTTTTAACCCACAAATGTGACGAGTAAATGGGGGGGGGACAAAAATGGGGGCAAGGAGCGTACACAGCTCATCACATTTGTGAGACTCCCCCTCTATAGTGATACGTTACACATTTTACAATGGTAATACTAAAACAGCAGTTCCGAAATAATTTTTTAGTACTTATGTTCCTTAACCAGAATTATTTTCACACAGGAAGAGGTGGAAGAGTATTTTAAAGTTTTTTGTTAATATTCAGGTTATATGGTCATGGTTAAATGTTAGTAACTCAAAAGAGTTACTAACATGTACAAGAATCATAACAAAAAAATATATATTTTTAAGAACGAAATATTAAAATGAACAGAAATTTATAAAATTATAGGTTATACTTACAATTAAGTTACCCTTACTAAGTTATCAAAATAACTTGTATTAAGGACGTTGGTATGGGCCCAAAATAATAATAATGACATTAAGAAATTGCAGGGGAATTAAATAATTTTCTTTAGTTATTTTATATTTCGTATATTCTAACTCCCTACCCTCCCCCAAAATTTGTTACGTTATTTAAGTGAAGTCCCTTAACTCGTACATGTTTGCTCTTTATTCTATAAATAATTGTTGAGAATATACCCTCGTCAGGAATACCGATATTTCTTTCATTTTAGATATTCAAATAAGATGCAATGGCTTAGGTAGGTATAATTAAACATTCGTTATTTGAACCTCGTTGCATTAGCGGCAAGAAGTTCTTACTATGGTTACATACTTAGCTCTATATAGGTAGGTATTCTCCCATAAATGTCCATTAAAGCGGGTTATGAAGAAGCCATAATAGGAAAGCTCATTGAAATGGCTCGTCCGCGGAAGTACTGTTGCTAGACGCAAAGGATTTAACCTTATGAACGTTAGAGCATGCACACATCAGCGAACCCTCTGTATAATGCCATACATTTTATCACATATATTGTGACATTAGCATACACGGTAAGATTTCGTTTGTTACACACAACTTTGATAAAAGCGAGAAGCATTACATTAAACCACATATACTATACGTGCCTGCCTACGGTAAATCCGAAACAATAAAAAGTTTACAAGAAAAATTCGAAAAAACTTTTCAAAGAACTTAAATAGCTGAATAATCAAAGTAAACCGTAAACAGCCTTTGTAAAAACTTATCATGCAGAGCGACATCGTAGCGTGAATTTCATCGTATTAAAATGTACGACCCTAGATAATTATGCGTAAGTACATAGTCAGCTGTTCGGGAAGATACATCGTGTTTTCACTAAAAAATAAAAAAAAATAACTATAATAAATATAATATACTTAATATATTTATTTGAAAAAAAAAACCTTACAAATTTCTTAAAACTAGCTTATTCACAATTTTTACAACTACACCAAATAACTTTGTTTTTCATAGTATTTGTATGATTTACAAAGTTATATTTGCAGTTTTAGAAAATATACTGTATCTCAAAAACTGCTAACTCGATCTCGTTCAAACCAATTTTGGTTGAAAGTTTACATTAAGATCTACAACATATGGTTTTTTTAGATTTTTCACTTCATTATTATAGAAGTTAGAGGGGGCGGGACACACATTTTACCACTTTGGAAGCGTATATCTTTTAAACGATTAACTTTATGAAAAAGTCATATTAGAAACCTTAATATCATTTTTAAAGACCTGTCTATAGATGCCACACACGTATAGGTTTCATGAAAAAAAAAAAAATTTTCAGTTTCATGTCCATGTATGGGGAGCCCCCTTTATTTTAAATATTTTTTAAATTTTCACTTAAAATCGGAAAGCGGTTCACAGAATACATCTACTTACCAAGTTTTACATGTATAGTCCTTATAGTTTCGGAATAAAATGGCTGTGACATACGGACAGACGGACAGGCATGTCGAAACTATAAGGGTTCCGTTTTTTGCCATTCGGCTACGGAACCCTAAAAAAACTTCAAAAATTTCCTGTGACTAAACTATTGATTTGATTTTTGGTGTGTTGCCTGAAAATTATACATAGTGAATGTGGTTTCATTGAAGGCCTCTCGCTTTTATCAACATAATTATGTTAAGCACTCTGCTATCTCTACCGGCTTGATTTATAAATACTATACGAGTCTTGGACCTGATGAGATTTCCCACCGGCCAAACTAACAAAATTTCATCTAACAGTAATTTCAGGGGCCTGGAAATGTTGTTACGGAAGGTGAAAAAGTACTGGGTCAAATTTAATATTTATCGCTTGATCATTTTTAATTTTAATTGAAAACCTTTTTGGAAGGCAGTTAAAAACCTTCTGATGGTTTTATTTCACATTGATAAATGATAAAAGTGATACCTATTTTGCAAATTGGTTATTGTAATTTTTTTACATAAATTAATTTATGCTCTGTCTATTAGCAGGCGTCCGTCACTCGCTCAAGGCCACGCGTTATATGCCTACCGTTTCGCGTATCGCCGTCGGTACATCCGACAGTGGGCTGCCGCACGCCTGCCTGAGCCTTTTTAAATAATTTTGACAACGTCATAATGAATCGACCTAAAAACAATTGATTTTCCTCCGCTTTGCTCCCGTTTCCCTTTTGATTATTTATTTGCGCGGAATTTTATTGAAATTAAAATTATTTACCCGGTTTCGGATGTTTTCGACACTAACGACACGACACACGAAATTTAATAATCGGGAATTCAGGGAAGGAAAAAATGCATCTATCATTTTATTAAACTGAAACATCAACAAATAAAAAATAATTATTTTTCCATATTCGTTTTATTACCAATATCATCATAATATACAACCCTAGTATATTCGCTCGATGACGTGAGTCGCGCGGCGGGCAAAACAATCTCAACTCTCTGAGTGCGTACTTATGGTACATTTCTTCTCGCTGCAAACAGCTGGTATTATTATTAAGAATTTGTAGGCTATTATAGCGTAGGTTTTTTCGTCTTTGTATGAGAGTGATGTATCTGTTACGAAGTAACTATTTAGTAATCTGTGCTATTAGTGACGGCCGCATGCTTTGGTTGTTTGAAATATTGGGTGTACAAATTAATTCGGTCCGTTTTAAATAGATGTATCTGGCTGTTATGAATGTTTTATTGTGACAGTTAATCGGTGGTTTTAGAGAGGTTAGACGTCTGTCAATAACTTTCAGTTTCTATCACTTCGAATTTCGTAAAAGAACTCGTTTTATAATTTTTTTGAATATGTCATATTTTGTGTTAACTAAGCAGCATGTGCGAGAGGTTTTAATTTTTTGCTTTAATTTGAAGGAAAGTGCAGCGGAAGCGCATCGAATGCTTGTGGAAGTTTATGGTGATAATGCTCCAACTGATAAGTCATGTAGGGAATGGTTCCGACGTTTTAAGGATGGTGATTTCAGCGTTGAAGATAAGCCTCGACCCGGACAACCAAAAAAGGTGTTGTGTACTATGAGTTGCTACAAACTGGCAAATCTATTACGGGCAATCAGTATAGGCTACAATTGACTCGTTTGAGCCGTGCATCACAAGAAAAACGGCCGGAATACGAACAGAGACATGATAAAGTTATTCTTTTGCATGATAACGCTCGACCTCATGTCGCAAACGTCGTCACAAACTATTTAGAAACACTCAAGTGGGATATTTTACCACACCCGCCGTATTCTCCGGACCTTGCTCCTACTGATTACTGGTAATTTCGGTGGATGCAGCACGACTTGGCAGGTCACCAGTTCACTTCTTTCGCAGAAATAGAAAATTGGATCAGAAGTTGGATTGCCTCAAAAGACGAAACATTTTTTCGAGATGTGATTCGAAAATTGCCTGAAAGATGGGAAAAAGTAGTAATCAACGATGGATAATACTTTGATTAATCTATTAATTCATTTTGATTTAAAAATAAATATATTTTTAACAACAAAAAACGGACCAAATTAATTTGTATACCCAATAATAATAGCCCTACTGACCGATTTCGTCCACGGCGCGGCGGCCAAACACAGCGAAGCTTAGCCTATATCTGCGCAGACACGGCGGAGACATTATAGTGCTCAAGTATATGCCCAGGTACAGGTGCACTCTCTATTCCTTTTCTCTTATAGTCCAAAAGGACGTCAACCCAACATGACCGGAGGGCTGGTTAGTAAAGAGCAAGTTTGGTGTTTTTTGCCCGCTCGTTCCATCATCGGACAACCAGTTCCATCGTTACATGGTGGAGTGTGGACATCCCACCAGTGGCGAAGGGTGAATTTTCATAAAAGGGAAGCCAGACCAAAAATGCTTACTGCTGCTCAAGTGTGATGCGTGAATTCCGGTAACTGTGGCCCTGTGGCTGACTTCGAAATCTTGTAACTTCGTAAATAATTATTTGTTTAATTGAAAATAATAGATTACTATTTATATATTCATATATAAAATAATAGACTAATATTTGCCATATTTCAAAAGGGAAGCCGGTAGAAATCGAGTTGTATGGAGCCTTCGCCACTGCATCCCAGGTCCCAGGTCAGTGTGTGTTCGAATTCCATAAAAATGTTTGTATGGCTTAAAGAAAGTTCTTACTGGTCTGGGCACACAGTAAGTTTAAATGTTTGTAAACGCACCCACCACGGGGAAATAGTGTTGAGCAAATTGTTTTAATGAACAAAATTACTATTGAACAAATTAAATTAAGTTTTCTCTACCAGTCAACCATGGGTGGTGAAGAGATAACATGGCAGGTGTATATGTATAGCAATGTGGGTAGAATTCATGTTACTAGCAATCTTGTTAACCCCTCTAACTAAGGTAAATATGCTTGTGTCTGGAGTGGGTTCACGGCAATAGTGTAATGGGTGGGGTTCGAACCTGCGATCTCTCGATCAGAAGTCCGACACCTTAGCCTTGGCTATTGACGCTTAAAACTTACATAATTTTTTTAGAAAATATATCCTTATCTTCCACTTAAATGTATATTGACAGCTGGCCGTCCTGATATCAAGAGGTAATGCATTCCATAGAAGAATAGACTATATATGAAAGGAGGAATTAACAAAATGAGAAGTATGAGAAGAAAAGAGTAAGAGAAGTTTTTAATTTTAAATTACACTGCCGCATGTGCGAAATGACATGGACGAAAAAGTACATTCCATGTACACATACATAGTAAATAATATTGTATAATAAAAATAGAAAAATGATTTAATACGTAGTTTTTAACCTCTCTGATCTCGTCAGTGTTTATTTCAAAATAATTAGTAATCAAGATGAATTCAAAGTACCATTTGTCAACGTGCGCCATAATGGACCATAGAGTAAGATAAATATAATAATGGGTGTTCCACATCAAGCATACTACTTGCATATATCACATAGACGTGTGATATGGACGACAAAACGCTATTATTAAAAACATTTAATTTATACGAAACTGTCTTCGTTGGTATTTTTGGCATTTAATAAAATTATCTTTTCATAATGTTGATGCGTAAGATAGTTTTTTTTTTTAATATTTGGCACAAAAAAAAATTCGGAAAACGGAACGCGTTACTTGTTTGACAATGTGTCATTGTCTATGTCAAATGTCAATATTATGTTATTGCAGATTCTATATTGCGTCCTGTGTTTGTTTTTGCGATTATTTTCTAATATTTTTGACCCCTGCTTATTTCAACGTACTGATACCTTCTACCACCCGATTACCTTGCTATTAATACTGGACTCTGATTTACATTGCGTTGTGGATCAATATGAGGTGCATCAACTGCGGAATAGCCATGCAAACCATGTAAAGGTTGCAGAGGAATCTCATATTCTCGCTTTCTGCACACAATCAAACAAGACTTTCGCGTTGGATAACCAATGCCCAAACCCAGGTAAGAAGTTGGACTAGAAAAAACTTAACCTGATTTATTTTTTATAGTTCTGGTATGCGAAATCTTACAGTGCATCTTATTTTCAGTTGCCTCTTGATACATTTATTTGTCATCCATGCTTATTATTATTAAACACCGAAGCTGGTGAACAAGAGAAACTACTGGGGCATAACATGGTTTGCCTTGGTTTTGGCAAATCAGTGAGGAAAATAAGACACCATAATGTCAGTATGGAGTGTCCGTTGCTGGCTGTTCTATTATCACAAAATACTAATTATGTGGTAAGCATTTTGTTTTTCATTATTATAAATACCTAGTTGTATTAATCTATAAAAAAATGAGCTTTCATACTATGTATATATGATTGTTATATCTGTGTTTTATGTATTTTTCATCTTTAACATAATATACTTGCCTAAAGTAGGCATGTGTAACATAGTACTGCTCATTTTACTATAACATAGTACTTGAAAATATAAAGAGATATTTAAAAAGATACCCTTGTTACTATAGATTATATAAACATAAGAATTATCTAATGATTGAATTAATTTATTATTATTGTTTATTCTAACTGTGGTTTATTTTCAGCCTTCAAGAAACAACTTTGTTTGCCATGTGTTGGATGCGAGCAAATAGACAGGCAGTGCATGACTCATCACGAGACATGCAAGAATTGGCTTTGGATAATGATGCAGCAGCCCCTAATGTTAGCCAAGTTGTTAGCCCACCAGAGCCACCACCGTTGCCGCCTGTTCAAAGAGAGCCATGGGAAAGTAATACCATATCATTACCTAATTACAAGCGAGCTTCGATCACATCTGTTCACAGTATATTTCAACAATGCAGAAACAGAATGGTACAGACGCCAGCACATCAAGCTACAACAATCTGTCAAATTTCTTTAATAGATTTTCAACTTTATTTTAAAAGAAATAAGGTTCAAGGTTGATTGGGAAAATTTGACAGTTTCGGGTAGCTTCATGTGCTGGCGTCTGTACATTTGGTCCCGCAATTCTTTTAAAATGTACCCGCAATTGTATATTATCTTCGTAAGCATTTAAGATATAATAATTATAATATGTCAAAATATTTTTATTTATTTTCTCTAATAAGTAAATAAATAATAATTTTTACTGCTTTGTTTTATTCTGTTTCCCTCGTTGGTCTAATGGTCGCAAGCACTACTGCTGAGCATGAGGTCCTGAGTTCGATTCCCAGGTCGAGCAAACTGATATTGGGTTTATTCATCAGGAATTTCTCAGTAGCAGCCCGGAGTCTAGATTTGTGCCTGGTTGATAGAAACAGACTCGCCCCCTATTAAATGGTACTCAAAATAACTGGTGAAAACTGGGTGTACTATAGGTACACATCTGCCCAACCCTTCGGGAAATACAGGCGCGATGTTATGTTAATGTTTGTTATTATTGTCACATTTTTTGAGACTATTACCCAGTTTAATAAATGTTAGTCAATATTCAGTTTAAAATCCTTACTTTGTTTATTGGTTTAATACTAAAACTATATCAGTTATACGCAATAATTCACAACTGTTCACTATTTTAAAGCGCCTTTAAGTTTTTAATAGCGAAATTATAATCTAAACACCTTATTGCTAGCGATCTGATTAAAAGGTTTACTGTAACTGTTTTTGTCTAGTCTGGTGTAATGACAAGATTTCTGAGTTTTTTATTTATAGCAATTTAATGAGTCAATATTCACGAATATAAAACACCAAAAATCATTGGTGTACACTAAATTCGATAACTATGCCGACGTCCATAGTAAAATTGGCCATATCCTTTCCTCTTTAACAAAGTTGTTGGTAAGAAAACTGGCTCGAAGCTCGGTAAATTTCAGCGCATTGAACTGTTTAACTTTTCAATGCGGTATTTGTAAGAAATCGCATGCCGTGCGGCAGTTAAATGAAGTTACTTTTCAGAGATATGCAGTGTTACACAAGGCAAGGCCAAATCATAATCACTTGAATATTAATATTTTCAAATTATTACTAATCCTTGGACCATTGCTTTACAACTAACTGGCTGTGAGGTATTGAATTCTACCAATCTATAATTTCAAAATTTCACTTTTAGAGCCGCATTAAAAGTGAAATCTTGCAATGACAGATTGATTTATGAGAATTGGTTGCACCAGCTGAAGGGGCCTGTTATCAAAGACAGACTGATGCCAGTAGGGGGAAGTGGGGCAGATTCATACAAGGGGCACCGTCATACACTAAATATATCTGATGTTAGGCGCACATCAACAGAATGACTTATGCGTGTATGTGTAGCTTACTTTTGTGTGTGGTTGCTCACGGAGTTTGAAAGCAGTCGGTGTGAAACGCGCGTCGGTGTGACACAGAACGTGATTCGGCCAGGCATAAGTATTTTTATAAGCTCACTTTAACGTCTTTTTTTTAAATAAAAGCTGCTCTCTAGATTATTCAGTTCTATTTTATTTAAAAGATAATAGGGTCAAGTTTGTGAATTAATCTGTGAATAATTTTATATATGCTTGCTTTTTTTCTAGAAATATTTTGATTTCATTTTCTTGTGATGGGGTAGATTCATACAGGAGTGTACGGGGCACATTCATACGGTATGAATGTGCCCCATTTTTGTTTGTTTGTAAAATTATACCATAATTTTGTTTTGCAGAACGATTATGTTCAGAAATTACAAGAAAAAGGGAACTAGGAGTGGAGTAGTGGACGAAGAGGCAATGTTTAAAGCTATCGATAAAGTTTTGGAAAACAAACTCTCATTTCGGAAATCAGCAGCCAAATATGGAGTATTAATAAATAAGAATTAAGCAATATGATGTAGATATTTAAAAAGTGATGTGACTGATCAGAAAGACTGTTTTTTTTTATTACTGGTGGGCCCACTTCTTGACCTCGATCTCGCCTGATGGTAAGCAATAGATGAGGTCTACGATGTGACGAGAGAGCCCAGAAGATGCCTATTTACTCTTGCTTTAAAGGCTGAAAGGTCATAAGTGGCAGGGAACACATAAGCCGGCAGAGAATTCCACAGCTTGGCTGTGCGCACAATAAATGTGGAGGAGAAGCGCTTGGTACGACAAGACGGTATATCAACCAAGTGTGGGTGGTACCCAGCCGTGCGTCTGGTAGTCCGGTAGTGAAAGGGATATGGATGAATCAGGTCATGGAGCTCCTGCACACACTCCCCGAAGTACAATCTGTAGAAAACCGACAGGCAAGCAACGGTTCGCCGATGAGCCAGGCTATGAAGCTTGTCCACCAGCACCTCGTCGCCTATAAGCCTTTTAGCTCTGCGCTCGATCGAGTCCAATGCAGCAAGTTGGTAC
The DNA here is from genome assembly GCA_943138885.2 of Tholera decimalis. NCBI lineage: Eukaryota > Metazoa > Arthropoda > Insecta > Lepidoptera > Noctuidae > Tholera > Tholera decimalis. Next base: position 9,442,162 of record OW964570.2, on the reverse strand, counting down.
TTTGCAGAACCATCCCACAAGTGACTGCAATACTCCACGCAGGAACGGACCTGTGCTTTATACAGAATTAGAAGCTGTCCAAGCGTGAAGTACCGCCTCACCTTGTGTAGGATTCCCAGATTTTTTGCTGCAGTCTGAGCTCTGGACTCGATGGTTGAGCCGAAGTTGAGGTCTGACGTCAACTCCATGCCCAAAAGCTCCAGGCGATTGGTAACTGGCACAGATGTACTTCGAAAAGTAGGGGTCAATTCAAAAGGGCTCCTTTTAGCGCTGAAAAGACAAGCCTGTATTTTCAGAGCATTGAATTTGACCAGATTGTCGTCACCCCATTGGGAAACGAAATTTAAGGTCAGATTCATGCGCTCTACCATGGCCTTTCTGAGAGTGGCAATTTCGTCGCTGTCAGCTCTAGAACTGGATAAGTATCTCTCTGTGTGCTGTGTGTGTTAGGTTAAGTTAGTTCCCTCGGTGCCATAAAAATAAAAACTAACTATATTTGTCTTTTTTATAATATGATTATGTAAGTATTATTTGATAATAGAGACTAATATTGCTTTTGTTTTCATGAACGTTGTGTTTTGATACTTTGATTTTGATAAATAAATAAACATTTCACGCAAAACTTGTGTATTTTGTCACATGTATGAATCTGCCCCATAGGCTGTATGTAAGTGCCCCGCATGTGGGGTACATTCATACATTTTTAATTTTTTCTTTAAAGTGGTACAAAAAGTTGTACAAGTGTATTTACACAAATTTCATGTTTTTTATATAAAGTCAGATAGTTAGACTATTGATTTTTGATGAATCAATAAAGATATCGATACCCGAGAGCATTCTATAAGACGAAATATAAAAACTGTATGAAGCTGCCCTACCTTCCCCTAGAGGGTGCACGTGAGTTTAGTTGTATCCTTTTTTTCTGGTGGGAAAATAATCAAATTAATCCCGCTCGGGAGTGGAAGGGAGTGTCAAATCTACTGACTAACAACACAGCCTGATCCTTCAGTTGCCCTTCTGGTCCGGGATCGAAGTATCTCGTTAGAAGATTTCCGTAGCCCCAGCAGGCATTAGTTGTATCCTGAGCCGCCAACTCATGGTACTGGTAATGTTTTCACGGATGGCAGCGAGCATTTGGTTTGTTATGAATGGTCCAACATCTACGGACTGATACCGGCATCATTGCTTACCTTAGAGAATGTGGAGAGCGGCTACTGTTATAATGAAATAATTATGTTTATTTTGTAAATAACACTTTTACACGTCTCTTTTCGTAAATAAAAGCTAGATGAGGCGTATATTTCCTAATTGAGCACACTGAGAAGAAAAACTAAAACAAACTGAGAGGTCAACATCTCTTTTGAAATCCATACAATCTGTAAAGATCAAATCATATGAAAGGTATGTAGGTTTCTGTCTGTGGCGCCCTTTGAGGACAGAATCACACAGATTTGAGCAGGCCCATCCAAACAGTGCAAGTATTTTTGTCAGTTATCGCATAGCTCAACTTAGAACTTTAAGGATCATGAGTATATATGCCACACGTTTCTAAGAAAATGGGTGTTTGACAGAGTGGCTCATAAGATCATATTCATTACAGCAATTGGTTTCTCGTTTTTTACGAACTAGGTATATCAAAATCCACCACTAATCTACATAAAAAACTGATAGCAACATAATGTATGCCCGATTTGTTGACATAAACGTCATATCTTTAGCTCCAGTATAATCAAACACTCTCAACCAACTAATTCGGATATGTCCACAACACTTAACAAGAGTAAATAAGTACACAAGTGACGTTACCAAGCCCTAAAAGTACTATCTAGCAATCAATATTCCAGGCTATTATGGACCTTAAGACCTTGGGATAAATGCTGTATAGTAATGAAGGTGGGAGTGCATTGCCAAAGTAAGTATAGAAGTGAGGTTGCCAAGCCCTAAAAAGTTGTGTGTACTACACAATATTCAGGTCATTATGAACCTTATGGCCTTGGGATAAATGCTGTACTGTGATGGCGGTGGGAGTGCATGACCATAATGTCACATTCTATGTTAATTAGGTGTCTTTATCAGTACAATGGGTGTTGGTACTTGTGTCTTTCTATAGAGGTCATGGTTTTTAATTGTTAATGTTTTCATTGAAGATGAGTCATTGATTAGCTTGTGTATTTTTTAGGTTGTGTTATAGGTTGGTGACTGCACCTGTTATTATAGTAGCATACTTTTATTTATTTGACCTAAATTTTTGGCTCAAGAAAAACAGAGTATTTAGTATGTATCTGATAAACAGTGGTGGACAGAATGACATAAAAGTATTTAATCATCATCTATTAGCCTTTTCCCAGCTATGAGTATTAGTGTTTTACTGAATGCAACTGCCTACTTGTCCTGGGCATCGTGTTACCCAGTAGCTGGGTAACCCAACACCCCTTGGCCAGATCAGTGCCAGATTTTCTAGCTTCAGCTGAATACCAGTACTCTCAATGGAGTGACTGCCAATCCGACTTTTTTGAGATTTATGGCCATATGAACTCTCAAATATATGATGATGGCCAACTATAGATACACTTTTTTTAAGCAAATAAAATTGAATTGCTCTCAACACATAATAATTCAGAAAAATAAGTTTAAAATAGACTGGGCATCGTCTTTAAAATTTACTATGCACTTACCTTTCCTCTGAATGATAACCCTGAGCAGTGGCCGGGCGGTGAGCAGCGCTCTGGCGAGGTTATCATCATTATTGATAGGCAACAGGTCTCCATCTCTCGGGTCCGTATATGAAATAAGGAAGGCAACATCGTGTAGCCTATGCAATTTCTCTATCAAGGCCTTAAAGTCTTCATACTTGAGCTTTTCGGTACGACTGAGCGAAAATCTACGGAATTCTGCATCAAACTGTGAAGAGAGAAAAAAATATATTACTAGTGAGTGGTGTTTCGGAGGCCAGAAATTGTGGCATGGTTATCTAGATGCACAACCATTATATATAATCTTACTGTTGCAAGACAAAGTTCTCAGAGAGTATATCAGAGATCTCACCCAGCAGTGAACCATACACTATTAAAAAAGAATGCTTGCCTCGGCCTGCAGCCATAGTAATCAAAAGTATTATCCTGTGGAAACTGAATATGAAGATAAAGAATGGTTACATACCAAGTTCTACGAAAATCAAGCAAACATGAAAAATTACAAACATTCAAACATAGTTTTGCATTAAAAATGATTGTTTGGAAAACAATAAAACACATCACATCATTCAGTCACAATTGTAACAATGTATTTCAACTAAGTTGGTAACTGCAATTAATGTTTTTCTCCTATGCCTGTAGTCACAAATAGATGGGGTCGGCTCTCATAATTAACCAGTGCCAAGTCATTCTGTCTTGGTTTGTCGGAGCTGGTAGTATAATGAAGTGATGAAGTTTAGCATGTATGTATGCTATACTATTGTGGGTTAACAGGAACACCCTCTGTTAGTTAACATACTGTATAATACTGAAATGCATCAATTCTTATATATATTCTATATTCATAACAAAATAAATATTAATAATAAATATTATGAACATTTTAAAACACAGTCATGACAATATTGGTTAGAAATTTGAAATAAACAACACACATTAGTATGTTGTTTATTGAGATACAACAATAGCAGTGGATCTTGTGATAAATAAACAATTAATGAGTTGTTGGTAGTTTTTATTTCCATGTTAAAATAGACCAACAAATCAACAGGATTTTTGCTGTAAGAAATATTGACAAGCTGATTCACGAAAAACATATTTTCACACAAATTGTGCTGCAGGTAGAAGCACTGAGGGTTAAACTTATCAATGATCTCAGTTAGCATTAAATTTCACAGATAACTAAACTGCCTTATATCCAAGGTAACTAGAACAGGTCTTAAAAACCCATCAGATATCTGATGTGATATCAGTGAGTAAAGCTAAGGAGTGGAAATCTTTACTAGAGCCTGTGACAACAACCTGGAGGACTTTATGTGAATATATAACATAAAAGGATGAGCATACTCCCTTATCAGCCATATTATTATCATACCCTTTCTATCAGGTGAGATTGTGATCAAACAAGCCCCTCAATTGCTTAAAACTTGTGGATCGCTTGTAAGGAATGCATCTGGTACTGCTTTAAACTTGGAACTCAAAAATACCTCGTCCAAGTTAACCATAAACTCAACCAGTTTAAGATTACACTAGGATGAAACCAACTTACATGTTACAATTGAAACTGATTAGAAACATTGGCAGTGTCTATGTTTACAAAATACTTTACAGTGAAGTTATGATTGATTTGAGTTTGTTATCATCTAAGAATTAATTCCCAAGGCACTACACTGTGTTAATTGCTCAAAACATCTCTTTCATCAAAACAATAATTAAAATTTTTGAAACAATTACATTATGCGAAATAATTAATTTAAGTAAATCTGTTGACCACGGTTATTTATTATTATGATAGCCTAATTACAAAAGGAAAATATTGTTTAATAAGGAATTATAACAATTTGTGACCCATGCTTCCTTTTAGATAAGTAATTCTCAGTCGAGAAATTTTTTTCACTTAGGTCTGAACACGGCAATGGATAGTTGTTTCTATCAAAATCCTTTAATAAAAATCGCCAGATTTGAATGTAAAAATATTCTGCGCTATACAGTCATCTCGTAAAAGCACTGGAAGTTCGCGTGATCCTTCAAATTTGGTCAAGAAATTAGAAATTCTTTGCCTCTTACCTTAGTTTTGACTTCCACAGTTTGACTGTCAACACGAGCCGCTATTTTGTTCTTCGACATCTCTAATGCATTAAATATAAAGCACTAATACTATAAAACTATTCTCAAAACATTTAGGCACTTAATTTCAAACACAACATTGTAAAATATCAAAAGATTTATTAAATTATTGATATGACTGTGTCCATTCCACTCGCGTCGTAATTTCAATAATTTCGTTCTCAGTTACGACATTTTTACTGCATTAGTAATAAAGTCAAAAAATTAACCAATGACAGGAAGGTAAAAACATAACTGATTAAATTTCGGGCATTTTGATTGGTTAAATAAACGATGTAAATAAAACGAATAACGACAGTTGTTTTATGACTCATTTTACGCAGTATGTCAAACAGTCTCCAAGATAAATAATCATTAACTTGGAAGATTGGTGAATTGAAATGTAAAAATTTAATAAGTTTCAGTGATTTTTTTTGCAGGGCAATATTATCGTCTTTTTTGTGTTAAATAATTAAACTACAATATTTTGCGCTGAACTTCTTACATTTATACTTACCTTGCGTCAAATGGATTTTTTCAGATATGACGTTCCAAATGGTGTTTTTATATTAAAAATACTTTAAAAAATCTGCCATTTGTAGTGTTATTACTATATTTTTTAGTTTAGTAGTCAATAAAAAAATATTATTTACAGGATTTTTTTCTGTAAATGATATTTTTAATTAACCCATTAGAGACTAGCGTTGCCATATGGCAACGTGAGCGGTCGTTTTAATTTACAGATCATATATTAGACATGTGTCGTTATGAGTTTTTCTAATAACGTAACGAAGCCGTTGTCCGTTGTCAAATAACGTTGTGAAAACTATCTATTTTGACAACTATCTATTTCGACAACGTCTCGTATAGAAGGCGCCTTATAACGTGATATCTGTTGCAGTTACAATTGATACTAAACATACAGTCAACTTTCTTTCGTACTTATCCAGGCTTAGGCTTAGGTTTTTTGCAATAAGAAAGTAAGTACTTGATATTGTCAAAAAAGTTAGATTTATTTACAATTATTAACACTATAGATGAATATTACTTATTGTTCAATTCAACACACATACAAAATTTAACGACTTTAGAAATAAAAATTGGCCAAGTGTGAGTCAGACTCGCCCATGAAGGGTTCCGTAGTAATTATAATAATATAATAAAATATGTCTATTTATTTGACAAATAAAAAAAAATCTTAAAGACTTCTTAAAACTAGCTTATTTACATTTTTACAACTACGCTAAATAACTTTGTTTTTCATAGTGTTTGTATGAATTACAAAGTTATATTTGCGGTTTTAGAAAATATGCTGTATCTCAAAAACTGCTGACCCGATTTCGTTCAAACCAATTTTGGTTGAAAGTTTACATTAAGATCTACAGACGTATATTTTTTTTAGATTTTTCACTCCATTATTATAGAAATTAGAGGGGGGACAAACACATTTTACTACTTTGGAAGCTCATAAATCTTTTAAACGATTGACTTTATGAAAAAGGCGTTTTAGAAACCCTTATATCATTTTTAAAGACCTGTCTATAGATACCACACACGCATAGGTTTCATGAAAAAAAATATTTTCAGTTCTAGTTCCATGTATGGGGACTCCCCTTTATTTTTTTAATTTTTTTATTTTTTTTTCTTAAAATCGGGAAGCTTTTCACAGAATACATCTACCTACTATGTTTCACATGTATAGTTTTAATAGTTTCGGAATATAATGGCTGTGACATACGGACGGACGGACAGACAGACAGACAGACAGACGGACAGACATATCTAAACTATAAGGGTTCCTTTTTTTGCCATTTGGCTACGGAACCCTAAAAACAATCGTGGAGAAATGGGAAATGAAACACTTGCGGGTATCAAGGTCAACACCAAACTAAATTTTCAAATAATATTTTTCAGTGGCGAAAGTTAGTCATTCAATTATCGACGTTCGTGTTTATAAGATTCGTCACATTATGCAATAAATCATAACCATCCATCTTTGCTTTTGTGCGAACGAGACGCGCTACCTATCCTATATTTTTCTCGCTCTAACCGTTGCGATACCGCTACGTAGCCAACTTCAACTACGATATCTATTGCGTGATTTCTAGAGCGTTGTGAGATAGCTACGGTTATTATGCGCTACAAAACAACCGATGGTTGTTACAGCTGCAGTTATTGTCATAACGTACGTTGTGAAAATAGATAGTTATGCTTGGTTAGAAAACGAGTGATGGTTGTAAACTCAAATAGATAGTTGTACAACTATTGATGTTACAAAACGGCCATCGCTATCATATATCCAAAGCTAATAACCTCAGCTAATCTTTTGTTATGACAATATAAAGTTAGATATCCAAGTCACAGATAAGAAATGATTTGTGCTCATTTCGTTTTCAAGTTTGTGGGTAGTGGTTGATTCATTTATTGGTTGTCAAAAAGTTCGCAGAAATGGAGCACAAAAAAACGTAAGTTTCACTTATTTCTATTTCGCGTAGATTTTTATTTTTTCTTTGACGAATAAATGTTCAGACACATCTCAAGTTTACAATAATACTAAAAGGTATATAATTTTTTATGTAGATTTGACGTCACGGAAGTTATTTTGTATGTTGCCATATGGCAACGCTAGGTCATTATGGGTACATTTTTCCTAAAAGTGTGATTTTTTTTTAGATTGAAGTTACATGAAATTGCAGATTTATTGGAACAAGAACTTGATGATGATTTGCAAAATATATATATTGAGCCTCCTGAAGTGGCTGAAAATACTGATGAGGATTCTGCTGATGAAGATTCAGGGGGCATGATAGAAAATTTGACAGGCAGACAACTTTTGGCTGGTGCAGAATTTATGTCTATTATGCAATGCATTCGAAATATACCTATAAGGTTTGGATACAAGTGTTGGTGTTTGAACGGGAGTAGTGGATATTTGGCCAACTTTGAAGTGTATCAGGGTGCTATCCCAGGTGCCATCCTCATCCAGGTGAAGAATCTGAAAAAAAATTTGGAAAAGCAACAGCAAGTCATGAAAAAACAAAAACTTCAGTTTTATTTTGATAACCTTTTTACGAGTCTTCCACTTCTAATTCACTTGAAAGCCATGGGTTTCGGGGGAACAGGCACACTTCGCCAGAACAGATTGCCAAAAGAATGTCCAATTGCCAAGGTAGAATCTATGAAAAAAAGAGCAAGAGGGTCATACGAATATGCCTCTCAAGGCGATGTTTTTGTAGTACGGTGGATGAATAACTCAGTTGTGACTGTCGCGTCTACCGACCACAAAGTAAATCCTGTGGGTTTGGCGGATCGGTATTCCAAAGCCAGCCAACAAAAAATAAAAGTACCGAGACCCAATCTTATAGCGGTATATAATCAGTACATGGGAGGGACAGACCTCATGGATGCTCATGTGAATAATTACAGGATTGGAATTCGTGGCAAAAAATGGTGGTGGCCTATTTTTACGTGGCTTGTGGATGTTACAAAAAACAACGCCTGGATCCTTATGCGCAAATCGGGAAAGGATATTTCGCAGCTGAATTTTCGTCGTGAGATAGTACAAACATACTTGAAAAAGTAAGGAATCTCTCCTAAATCTGGTGGTCGACCATCTACCTCGAGATGTGGGTCTAGGGTTTTGGAAGGGGTAAGCTATGACGGAGAAAATCACTTTCCAAAATCAGTAGAAAAGAAACGCAGATGTATTGGAGCTGACTGTAAAACTATTGGAAGAGTTATATGTTCAAAATGTGACGTTGGTTTATGTATTAAATGTTTCAAAAATTATCATTCTAAGTAATTACCTATGTATTTTTATGAATATATACTAAATAAATAAAATAAATATTCAAAAGCTTATTTATTTGAAACGGAAAAATATTGTACCTCGTTTGACCTAGCGTTGCCATATGGCAACAGTCTAAAACTCAAAATTGGGAGATTACGAATATTTTTTTTAGTCATAATAGTATTATCTGGTCATCATTTAACTCAAATACAAACATAAAACAACAAAATTTGAATTTCAAAAACTCAGTCTCTAATGGGTTAAGTTATATTCTATGTTAGAAACCAATCATAAAGAGTACTGGAGTACTTTGATTTAGGCTTCAAAGTATTCCAGTACTCTTTACTTTTATGTACATAGTTAGTTAGGTTGAGTAGTGTTTTTAAAATTAATGTTATGAGTTTATGACTTATGATTATGACATATATATAATTGAAAATCGTAAAATAAAAAACCAAGCGAAACGCACCTTTTATTCACACTGTTCGAATCCAGTATTACTATATTGGCAATGGCAACATTAAGCTATCGTATAGCCTGTGCTTAACATTTATAATGTCATAATGTCATTCAGTCACAGGGCTGCCAGATGTACGATTTTCATCGTACTCTTACGATTTTTTGGCATTTTTACTCATGTACGAATTACGATCGCTACTGTTTTCCTCGTCAGTCTCAATCTGTTCGTAGTATAAATATCCTATTTGAATTTGTTGTTTGAGGAAACGAAAATTGCACGAAGTTTAAGCCAACAACAGAAATATTAAGCCTGCAATACATGTTGGTCGAGCGTTGGCCAACGCGAGCGTTGGCAAATAGGTTCAAAGCAAGAAATAATGTCCGCACGTTCAACAAGTTCGTCGAACGCCAATGCAGACGACCAATGTAGAAGAGGGTCTGTAGAGCTGCCCATATGTTGGCCAAGCGCAGGCGAGCGCCTTTGATTTGTGACCAAAAACCGACACCGATACGTAGTGAGGCAAGTAATCACGAGCAACGGCGAGCGAAGACAAGTTGCACAAAATGAACTCTATACACGTTGGCGCTGGCCTTCACTTGGCCAACTAGGCAAGTGACACCGACCGATAGCAAGACAAGGCAAATATACTGTCTACATGTTGGCATTGGCCTTCAGTCGACAACGCTCTGCCAACATGTATTGCAGGCTTTAAACAATATGACCAAAGAAAATTTGTATAAATCTAATAAATAGTCTGTTTTCCTCGTCAGTCTCGAGTACGTAGTATAAATATCCTATTTGAATCTGTATAGGTACTGTCTTGAGTGCATTTTTGTGTTTGTTGTAGAAGGAACGAAAATTGCACGAAGTTTAAGCCAACAACAGAAATGTTAAACAATATGACCACAGAAAATTTGTATAAATCTAATAAATAGTTTTATTGCATTTCTTTTCTAAAAATAAACGAATTTTAGTTGTTTCGTATTTATAAAAGTTGGGGAATTAAATGGATGTGACATACGGATAGACAGACAGACATGACGAATCTATAAGGACATCAAAGTCATGGACAGACCAAAAACAAGAGTAATAACAATATGTCTCGTGTTTTTGGTCTGATTCAGTTATTCTAATTAAAAAAATGTACTTTTAGGTTGTACGATCTTTTCATTTCATTTCCTTGGCATACGATTTTGTTGTAGTTGGCGTACGATCACACCTTTTTTTCACCTGGCAGCCCTGTTCAGTCATCTTTCGCCCTTTCACGTTTATAGGCATGTGTCATTGACGGATTTTTGGATAATGTAATTTAACTGTTAATCTTCCATTGTCAACAGGTTGAAAAAACTGTTTATTTATTAACAGTTTTCGGAAATGAATAATGTGCAAAGACGAAATAAATTAACGGCTAATATTTTCAACCTGTTTTTTCATTGATGAATAACAGTTAACCCGTTGACGAATGAAAAGTCGTTAATAAAACAGTTTATTGATTCAACGCCCATCTCTAGACGTTATCAACTTATCATTATCAACAAAAACAACGAATAGTCGTTGACAAAAATAAGTAAAATACAACCAATTTAAAAAATAAATAAGATGACCAAACTGATAAACAAAGATGCAGAACGGTTAAATCCATGTCTTAAGGTTTTATTTATTTTTGCTCTATTATTAGCTAGAAAAAGTTAAATATTATGTAACGAATTTATTAATTTTTTTAAGGAGCAAGAAATGTCCTATCAATGTTTGAGCAAGAATGGATATGATAATTCTAAATGTGAGGACTATTTTGATAACTATAACACGTGTAAAAAATTTTGGGTAAGACAAAAACAAGATTTATATTTTGAGGTTAACTTAATTCTCTTTATAATATATTATTACTCATTACGCTTTTTAAATTACTTATTCACTATATTAGCCTTAGCCAGCAATTTCCATCGGCGTGAATTCAAATCCAACTGTAGCATGATATAATTGCTAGGACTGGTTTTGGCTAACAAACAGACTATAAGACTTCAATTTTAATCTTTTGAACGCCAGAGTATAAATGTAACGCTGTACCACTATTTTTATTAGGCGTGTGTAACTCGACGGAACCGACTCACTGATCCGAATCATTGAAGTGATTCAAAAGATTGGTTTAGTATATAACAGCTTTTCAAATGCATCATTTGGATCTAAAACATTACTTTGCTCTGACTCATTCTGCGCGACTCGTCGCTCGCGAATCGATTGAGAAAGGGAGACTGAGACACACTGAGTTACTTTACTATTGACTCACATCTCAAATGAAGGCAATTGTTTTTATTTATAATCTATACTAATATTATAAAGAGGAAACCTTTGTATTTTTGTATGTTTGTATTGAATAGGCTCAAAAACTACTGGACCGATTTCAAAATTTCTTTTACCATTACTTAGAGGAATTCTTCCGAATCCGTATAGGCTATATTTTATCCAGGAAAATAGATAGGATTTTTCGTGGTAGTGAAAATTGTGGAGTAAGGCGTCGAAAAACCTGCCGTACGTTAACGATTCTCGCGAACGCTGCCTAAATGGTTAGAGATGTATGGTTGACTTCTATAGAAAAGTTGTAGAACTCAATAATGCCTACAAAAAAGAAAGCTTAAAAAATAAATGTCCACCCGTGCGAAGCCGGGGCGTGTCGCTAGTGTGATATATTTCAATAAATTTGTAGACATTAAAGATTTAGTATTGTTGCCACATAACATTTCTATAACTCAGTAGTAAATGCCCACGACGCAACGTAATGTATAGATACATAACATTCTGCATTTTATATCCTTTGAGCCAATGATTCAAATGAGACGTATCAGTGTTTTGAATCATTTCTGTGATCGAGATGCAAATGTAACAATCGCAAAAATGACACACTTTGCCCACCTTTAATTTCTATCAAATGACCTTCATAAAATATAGGATTCCAAAACTTAAAGACGGAAATAAAAACTCAGTTTTATATCACTAACAACTGAGTTATTTCCGTCTTTAATTAAACAATTAATGTTATTAGTACAGCGGACCCCTGGTAATCCGGTCCCTGTCTATTATTATAGAATATTTAAAAGAAAAAAATAATAATTTTGTCCTGTGTCATAAATTCATTCATTCATTTATGATTTTAATGAAAGTAGTAGTATTCCCAAAACTTATTAAATAGCTTTTTTGATGAAGTTATTAAATTGTTACCTACTTTTTATGATTTTTATTCATAATTTTTGATTATTTTAGTATGTACTTACATTTGTTTGTACACAGTTATTTCCTAATGTAAAGTTATTATTTTTTGTAATTTGTATAGCATTAATGACATTAATTTTTTAAGTAAGCTCTCTATTGTGTTGTTTATTTTACTTAATTTGACATAAATAATGAAGTATGATTTGCACTTTAGAGTTAACACATTCAACGCCGATTAAATTTAGTGGTTGTTCCGTTTGGGCAATGGGGGTCACCTGTGACCACCACGGCGTTCAATGTGTTAAACATATAGAATTTTATGATTTCGTTAATTTGTCGGATTACAAGGTACTCTTTTAAAAAAATCTGAACTATGAGTCTAAGGCAGTACTCTATAATCCAACAAATTTGGTTCGACTCTGCCCTGCAATGTTGTTTTGCCCTGTTTGTTGGATTACCAAGGTCCACTACTAATTTGCATGAGGCCTTATTAATCCAGGCACACCTTTGGCTGACAGGATAAGAGAGAGAATAACTTTTGCCTTTGTAAATAAACAACTGTTAAAATTTAAAAATATAATAATCCAACAATTATATTTTATATTATTTTTAATAAGCATTATTTTTATTTTTCAGGGCAAAGTTTACAAGGACAGGAAAGCTCAAGGACAGTATCCATACTTACCAGAAGTAGAAGATAGAGCAAGTATAAAGGAACAATATTTCAAAAATGTTAAAGATAATTTAAATTAACATATTTATTTCTTTTTAGTCTAAAAAGTTAAAGAATTTATGGTATACTGTATTAAAAGATAAAATGTGTAATTTGCAGCCAATATTGGTCTTACTATTTACTATGATTAATTAATTTAGTTTATAGTCAATAAATAATATACCTCAATCTTTATATGACTAATTAGTTGGCATTATATGCAGCATTTGTTAATTCGGAGGATTAGTTTGCCAAGTTGTAAAAAGTTTTGACAAATCTTATACATATGTGAAAAAAAAAATTGTCTATGATAGTAACTGTCACTTTTATCTCCTCTATTCCAGTCAGGAAGAGTTTGCAATAAAAGGCCACTTAACAAGAGTTGAAGTTGAGTTTGCAATGTTATAAAAGTATAAGTCAGAGATTTTGTAATATGGCTATCACCCATGCAACTATATTGATTGAAGTTATTTTCATGGCTTTATGTTTGACCTGCATTTTAGTTGATATTTTACCTGGTGGCAAGAAGGAATTCTGTCTCTATGTGTTACTTGTCATTATATACAACTTGAATGAAATGTGACTCTAGCTGGACAATAGACCATAAACAAAAGTACAATAATTACTTTACATTACATTTTATAAATACTGTATGTTTTGTATTATTTACTTTAATCCCATATTTCAATGAGATTTGAATATCATTCGATACCCTCCGGAATTCGAATTCTTTTTCTCATTTGCACTGCTTTATATTGGAATAAAGAAAGTATATTTGTTATAACAAAAACTTCCATTATGAGCTCGCCCTTGGTAATGAAGTAGACATATAAATTGTAGGTATAATACAGCCTCTGCAACCTTGTGGTCCACAAGTGGGTATCCATAGTTTAAGAAGAACCAAATTATAAAATAGGATACCTACTTAGGTACCTTTATTTTTAGGTATCCAAGTAGGTATGTTTGTAGTAAACCTAGAGTGCGTCTAAAAACCCGCGGCAGGCTGAGCTGCAGCCAATGGCTTAACCGCAGTGCCGACCATCCATGCCATCAAATTTGTTCTGTGTGGGAATCGAATCTGCGGAAGGCATCGCCGCAGCCAATTGCTCAACCACCAGTCCAGTCATGTTTGTGATTTAAATTCATAACCATAAGGTTTAAATTACAATATTGTAAGTATACCTTTAACAGCTTAGTAGGTATTCCTTGCTATGATGATTAGTCCATACTGACTTACTTAATGTCCTAAGTCCTCTAAGTGGGGCAGAGGGCGCGTCTATAGTGCTCAGCCATTGCGTTCAGTATTGGGCTACGCGCTTAAACTCGGGCCACGATAGCCCTATTTTCTTCAACTCCGCTGCTACCTAACTCTTCCGTGTATGCTTTGGACAACTACGTTTCCGCTTCAATGTGGGATCCAATCTAAACCTTGTCTACATGTAGTTAGGATCTCTTGTAGAGTGTGGCCAATCTAAGACAACTTGCGGCGGGCGATCTGTACGTTTGGTATCTCGACTCGACTTATGCGACGCATCATCTGCTTAGCCTATCTCAATTATGTTGAGGTCGGATCCCAGTCTAACCGGTGCAGCGGAGTATAGTGTTTTACATGGAGCCTACCTGAACTCGACAACCCAGGAAAATGTATTGGGTTGTGGCCTGTGTGCTGGCCAGGCCAGTGTCAGATTTTCTGGTTTCTGACTATTCGTAACTATTGTCAAAGTTGTCCAAATGACAGTTAGGGCTTTACGTGCTTTTCGAGGCACGGGGTATCACACCGCCAACGTCCAAACTCCGGGCAAATAAGAAATTTCTTTTGGAAAAACCCAATAGCACTTTTTGCCTGCTGCGAGATTCGCACCAGAGACCTTATGCTCAGTAGTCGCGCTTGTGATTACTAGACCAACGAGGCAGTCGACTTATGCAACTACTAAAAAAACTATTATACAACGTGTAACGGAAAGAGTATATACATACCAAGGGCACGTCTTCTTTGGATGATATCAAACGATATTGGAAGGGTTTCAACTCAGAATAAAATACTCTAAAAATTGATACCAAATTTTCGGTTTCGTAAGTTTCTTAAATTGAAATCATAACAATTGTGTCACCGCACTACGTAGGTCAATAACTTTCCACGTTACTTGCAAATATCACGATAAATCTCTTCCTTAATTCTGTGCGCCTAGTACTGTAGTAGCCTAGCGTAAAGGCGGTGTTCTTTTGTCGGCGCGAGAAAGCAGATAGGATTAAAAAAAAACCCTTCCAATATCGTTTGATATCACCCAAAGAAGCCGTGCCCTTGGTATGTATATACCCTTTCCGTTACACGTTGTATAGCAGGAAGCTTCGTTTGTTTGTTTAAACGCGCTAATCTTCGAAAGTACTTTGTGGATGTGGATGAAATTTGGTATGTAAGCATTGGCGTATCTAGAGATATTTCGCAGGGGGGGGCCAGGCCCCCAGTAGTAGAAGCGATTGGCCAGATTTTTTAATTTTTCAGCCATAATTGTTTGTTAGTAAAAATTCTCGGGTGGGCACCAGACCATTCTGGGGTGGGCACGGCCCACCCGGCTCCCCCCCTTCCTACGCCTATGTATGTAAGTAGCTTGAAGCTTGAGAAAGGTCATAGGCTTTAGTAGTTTTACCCAAAGGGAGCGAAGCTTCATGTGACTGCATGTACCAAATAAAACGACAAAAAATCATCTAAATATTTTATTGTGACACATACGACAGTGGAGAAGCGATGACCGTGTGTCTTAGTGTAAAAAGCCACTAGCTAGCTAGAAATATAGACTTTCACCGTTACAAGGCAATATGGGAAGAACATGTTTCTCGATCATATGTTCGTTGGTCTTAACTTTCGGGCTCAGTTCAGATATACATGACGTCACAGGCTAGCAGCCGAAAGACCTACCAACCAGGTCCAGTTGAAAATAAGCGTCGGACACTAGTTGTCTGGCAGTTTTGCTGAAATGGCCCTATTTGGTGCAGCCGTGAGACACATAAGGTCTAGTTGTTATCTATACTAATATTATAAAGAGGAAACCTTTGTATTTTTGTATGTTTGTATTGAATAGGCTCAAAAACTACTGGACCGATTTCAAAATTTCTTTTACCATTACTTAGAGGGATTTTTCCGAATCCGTATAGGCTATATTTTATCCCGGAAAATAGATAGGATTTTTCGTGGTAGTGAAAATTGTGGAGTAAGGCGTCGAAAAAACTGCCGTACGTTAACGATTCTCGCGAACGCTGCCTATATTTTATTTAATATAAACATTGCACCCGTGCGAAGCCGGGGCGGGTCGCTAGTCTTTTATGTTTTGGTATAATATGCCTTGTCTGTAATCCAAGAAATTCGTTATGCGGTGATGACCCTATTCTGTATTAGAAAGCCAAGGCAGGACGGGACACTAATGGAACCTCTTTCGTCTTGGGTTCTGTCAACAAACTACCTCAAGTTAACCGTTTATACGTCCCCCCCCAAAAAGGAGCGGGGGGGGGGGGGTAACTAAGCTACACGAATGGTCAGCCAGTACTTACTAAATTGTAACATAGTATCATAGTATGGACATCTGAACTAAGCCCGCGACAGATAAGGCAGTCAAAATATTGGCTGTATTCTAGCCAAAATTATACATACGGCTAAGAATATAGTCTGCCTAACTGCGTGCATCTGTGCAAAAGTAATACATATACATATGTACAATACACAACCATTCTTAAATTCCTCATTTAATATACATAATTATATCATTAGCACAGAATTACCAATTTTTTAAACTGGGAATGTATAAAGAACTGTCAAAATACTCATCATTTTGACAGTGCGAAAAAGAGATAGCACCATACGTTTTGTATAGCTTCATCTCAATTGAGAAAAAAATGAGTTAATGTTAGAGTGAGATAGAGCTATAAAGAACAAATAGCGCCATATCTTTTTCGCAAGAACGTGCTTTGCGTTAACATTTCTTTTGATTGACATGACTCGTAATTTCTACAGCTGTTCACAGCACTTTTATGTCGTGCCAATTAAGTTCATTTTTATAGTAACAATGAAATGCATTTTAATCATGGAGTCGTAACTCTCACGCGTTTTTTTTTTCTTAGGTTAGTCCTTTGACAAATATGGCCGTAAGTAATCATCATCTCTTTACTTTTTATAAGTTTCTTAACTCGAAATCGCTTACAGATCGAAGATATATTTCATAAAAACAGCATCACCTTACAATCTCTCTCAGAAATCTTAACGACTACATTGTCTGAAATATTGTACAATATTTTTTACACTCAATTTCTTAGTATTTTGCTCAAATGTACGCAGTATTATTACCATCACTCTTTGGGTTACCCTGAATTTCAAATCAGTCCGAATTTACAAGGATTACCGCAGAAAGCGGTTTTATACTCGTAAAACAATATGGTAAATGATGTCATAGTCTTACACCCAGTTCCTGAAACGAAACTCTACCCACATTTCATTGGCTGTCAATGATGATTCATCTGATCATACACACTAGCTTACACGCGCTTGGCAATTGTTTCACATTATATCGCGTTTCAGAAACTGGTAGTTAGGGTTTTATTACCTGACTGCTTAACACAAAACATCAACAAAATGACCCTTAAAAAATAACTTTATTTTACAACTGATTATGTTCAAGAAAACATCGTTAAGCAGACAAAATTGGGAAAATATGTCAGTCTGTTGGGTAATTTATAATCAATCGTTTAATGCAAGTAGCCAAATTACGCCATAACAGTGGAAACAGTATTGACACCTAACAAAAGTTGTGGAGTCGGGAGAATATGATAAATGCCCACGAACATTAAACGCTGTTTTTCAACACACGAAGAAACAACATTAATTTCGTCTTAATCATAATAAAAAAAATATCTTTTTGTTGATCCAGAGTAACCTACTTATTCAAAATAAAAATATATACTTAGCTAGGTTTATTTTACGCGTAAAAATGTTTGTTTTGCAGCAATACTTATTATTATTATTCCAGTGGAGTATTCAGGCAGAAATTTTTCAATGTATTTTTGGCAGAGAATGCCTTGCTGCATTAAGTTCGCCCATGTAACACTATTGTACATAAAGTTTAAATAATTAAATAAATTTAAAGTTGTTTTGATAATCTCATTAAAATTAATCTCAGCGAATGGAGTATTACATAGTTTGTACTCTGCAAGGATAATAGGGATATGCATGAAAATAAATTACTATATATTAACAGTGAAAACAGAATGACACTTGACCAAAAAACTAACAAGTTACGAGAATTAAACGAATATGTTGATTCGTTTTGGCGATAAAGCTGTTTTCGACAACAACTATCAATATCACACACATACACACACAACATTACTGATATAAATTTAAAAAATATATAAAAAAGTGTTCTAAATTCAAATAAAAAAAAAAACTTTCATAAAATGGCCGACATCAAAACAATTTTTGAAATTAGAATGCAGTCGGTCTTTAAAACACAAGAATTGCCCTAACAATCTTTTGTTATGTGATTTATCTATACTTATAATAAATCTGTAGAGAGTTCAATTCTGTACATGAAATATATTTCCAAAATAACTATCAGGGGGTTATTAAGGATCGATACTGATGACAAAAATGCAATCAGTTAGATTTTTGTCTGTCTGTCTGTCTGTATAACCGTTATAGAAACAAAAACTACTAGACGGATTTTAACGAAACTTGTTACAATTAATATTCATACTCCTGAGCAGGTTATAGTATAGTTTTCATCACGCTACAATCAATAGGAGCAGAGCAGTGAAGGGAAATGTTGGGAAAACGGGAGAAGTTACTCCATTTTTTAAGCTTCCGTCGCGTGTTCTACCTTAATGGTTAAAGCTACACAGAAATCATTATGACGGAAATGTTCTCCTTAAAATTATATAAAAAATATCCCACGACAGCATATATCTATCTTTTATGGTTGACTCACAATAACAAGTGTATCTCCCGAACCTCCGAAGTGTATATCCCATAATACCAAATAATTGTCCATTCCAATTTAAAAGAACGCGATTCCCAGAATCGGTGTGTTATGCAATGACAATTAATAAGGCTCAAGGGCAGACTTTTCGTGTTGCTGGAGTAGATCTCGGTGTCAGTTGTTTCTCGCAAGGTCAGTTGTACGTCGCTCTTTCCCGGGTTAGCAGTTCTAGAAATCTTTATGTTCACGTGTCGGACGGGTCAACTTTTAACATAGTTTACCTGGAAGCTTTGCGCTGAAGTATTGTCGTTCTATAGGTACTTAAACCTCATGTGAACGTGATCTAAACAATATTACCAATACATTAACTTAATAACACACAAGGAGTTACACGCTGACGAAGTCGCGGGCACAGCTATTAACAACAATATTGTGCGGTTCGGTATTGCGATATTTTTCATCAGTATTATAGATTGACATATTATATTTCCCTACTAAATTACGAAAGTTAATCTGTGTGTTACATCAAAATCACTGAACCGTGAGGAAGGACATAGGCTACTTTTTTTTTATGAAAAACGACGGAAACGTGGACGAAGTCGCGGGCAACAGCTATCTATGCTAATAATATAAGGCTGAAGAGTTTGTTTGTTTGTTTGAACGCGATAATCTCAGGAACTACTGGTTCGAATTGAAAAAAATATTTTTAATTAAATAGTAAATTTATAGAGAAAGGCTATAGGGTATATATCATTACGCTAAGGCCAATAGGAGCGGAGCACCAATGAAGAATGCTTCAAAATCGGGGTTAAATTTAACGTTAGCCCAAAGTAACTATTCCACGCGGACGAAGTCGCGGGCAAAAGCTAGTTTTTAATAATTTGTTTGAATTATAATTATATTATAAAACTAACTTTATTTAGTAATAAGTGTCCAATATCTAGAGTACGTTGTTTTTTTTGTCTGCCATCTCGCAGGTCAACCTTTGGGGTTGTCGGCTGCTTAATCGGACTTGCTTATGGGTGCCTTAATTGATTATAATTTAAGCCTCCAGCCAGGATAAAACTTACAAACTAGGCGACTACACACTAAGGGCACCTCCTGTGGGGTAGGGACTTCGGCTTAGGGTGTCGCAGGGAGAGGGCAGCTAGGGACAGATTGAATCTAATAATTATTATTATTAGGGGAAAGAGTATACTGTACGCAACACTTCTGCCTAAATACTTCACTGCAATACAATGTCTAAGCTGGTCCCGTCTGCAAGCAAAGAGTTTGTAATATTACTCAATCGAATATCAGTAGATTAACGTTGAATGCAGTCGACCAATTATCAACCTTATTACAAACGACTTATGGCGACATCTATACCGACAGATATGAATTGCAAATAGATCTGGCGTCACATAATTCCTGTATCGTGTTATATGTATATGTGCGAGCTATTCTGCCAATTGCAAATGTCGGTTGCAGAATTGTAGATCGTAGTTTACTGCTAACGTTTGATGATATAATACAAAATCAAGGAAGACAGTATACTAATATTTACGGAACCAAATCATAGGCTAGGTCACGGGCATTATTGATTTTAAAATTGATTACCATCTTAAATTACCCGTATATTCATATTACTACTGTAATTTTATGACTGTTAGGTGAAATGATTATAACACGGCAAATTTGAGATATCAATCTGATGATTACATTATTTCTTTCAAGACATTGAAGCTCATTTTATCTTACACATACATACGTCTAGAACTAGCGAAAAGCGAACTATGGAAAACTACTTTCGACTATCATGAGGCACTTTTATTTTGTAATGAATATTAGTTATACAATATCGTTAAATATTGCCGGTGACTACTCACATTCAGGAATCAATACATTGCATTGGAGTACAAGCAAATATGTTTTTAGAAAAGTAACTTTACTTACATACAGTTCAATTTATGATACAACTTATTCAATAGCTTTAGTCATTCTGAAGTCAATTTAATATACACAAGAATACAATTGATATTTGTTTAAATTGAAATCGAGAATTCAAATTATTTTAATAAAATCATGAGTAGTATTCGGCTTCTAACATTATTATTACTGTGATTAATAAATGTATATTTTTTTAATATCTCCATAAGTATACTGTGTTGCAAATAAATAGACTACTTATGATTTTATGTAAGGATTAGCTTTCTTTTTTGCGGAAAAATATAAAAAAAATCAAATATATATGAAATATTATCAAAAGTAAAATATAGGATTAACAAAAATTATCCATAATTATGGTGGGTTGAAACAAATAATACTTATAGATTTAGATTCAGTATAGTCTTTGCTTTTTGATGTTAGTATTATTTGTTAATATAGAATGTTAGTAGTATGTTGTTCTGTTAGTTCATTGTTAGACATAGGTACTTTCTTTCAGAGTTTTTTTTTTAACATTTTACTCCAAAAGACTTTTATCACATAATTAAATCTAAAACAGTGTTAGGATATTACGATTAAAAACATAAACATTATATTGCCGTTTCTTTGGATATTATATAAGTTTTTAATTTCAATTTTATTTACTTTTTTAGTTTTAAATCGGCAATTTAAAAAGTAACATTTTACACGACAACACGATAATGAGTAAAAAATGTGAATTAAATATAAGACAGTTAGCTGTTAATATTAATGTGTTATAATTTTGGTTTATAAATACTGAATAATTTTAATAAACACATAATATACAAATAGTAAAAAGTCCAATAGTTAAAATAAGGCAGTGCTTAATAGATATTTTGGAATAAATCGCGTTAATCTGATTAAATCTCATTTACGCTTAAAACTAAAGTAAAATTATTTTTTGTTTTAATTATTACATATTTTAGTGAAAAGAATTAAAACAAATATTTGACTAAAATAACATTAAGATAACTAGTTGGTCTACTTTTAAAAATTATGCAAATTGAGGAATGAAATCATTACATCTCAGTACCATGCAACTAAGTTTTGCACACTTTTTCTTTGTCACCCAATTTATAGGAAACGACAGCATACTAAATATAACTGTGCCTTAACTACTGAAAAAAAAAACACATTTTCCGAAAATTTTCTACATTTAGAGCAACCAAAATAAATAATTTTTTTACATCGTTTGACGATAAGCTAAGACATTTAATTACATTTACTCTAAACTAAGTCACATTTTTATAATTTCAGATCTTAAAGAAACCGTCCTAAAGTAAAGAAAACAAATGAGACTAAAACATAATCTGTTCAATACTGTTCATATAATTATTCCTTCCTCAATTTGTACAATGATAAAGTTGGTCAAAGTCAAATGCATATTATAAAAAAAGAACCGGTTAAACTGATAATATATTAGATAATGGTATTACATTATATTTATTAGCCGTACACCACTTTCACTTATTTATTTTTCTTTAAATCTAGCTGTCAGCAATAAGACCGCCATTTTTCGAATACAAAGGAGTTTTTATTAGCTAAGTCGGAAAGCGCCCTCTATCGAGACGTCAACGCGTTTGAGTTTACCGAACAAATGAGCGCAATGCGTAATTTAAAATGTTGGCGTACAATCAGGTAGAATATATCCTATCTTTAAAATTCCCCGGCTAATTTTGATGATGCACAAAGAACTTTGACCATTTTTTCATTTAAAATTAAATGTAAAAGTACCTTAATAATTGGTAGGTACTAAAAACATTAAAATCATTAGACAATGCGCGTTATGAACCCTTAAAATAAAGACGTACACAATTGGGACAAAATATACTAGAACAATAACAAATGAATAGAATTGGAAATACAGTTTTAGAAATTTTGACAAAAATAAAGGTAGGAAGAACAGTAAATGTGCATTAGAAATTCACCTTATATATTTTATTTAAAATAGCGTATATCTTAAAAAATATAGCTTTTGCTATGTGTGTACAATCCTTATAAAAATAACATAACATTTTGAAATCATAAACAACATAATGTACTTCTGATTTATAATCTATTTTTTTTTGTAAGGAATAGTGCTTTTTTTCTATTAAGCATTATTATTAGTTCAGTTGACTATTTATTTAAAATTATTTCTCGTCTTGGAATAATATCGGTTCTATTCCTTTTCAAATGATTAAGATTCATTTAATTTAGTGAGAAAATCTGAAACTAGATTGTTTTAAATATCGAACATCTTGCATATTTCTGATCGCATATAAAATGGCCCGGCAAAGTGGTAATGACCATATTTAAAACAGTCTAGCATCACATTTACATGGATATGTTGATATTTATATGATAGTTTATCTATGTATGTGAGGCACGTGTACATGATGTTGTTAATAGTTTAGATCTGTTGCACAGTATGTTATGTTACTAACACGCATTGTCGTCTAAGAGTCAATCTGATCTCTGTTTTATATAGAAACAGCTTATTCGGAAGTGGTCGCACATTTGACGTACCTGTTTGGAAAGACAAAAATAGATTAGTTATCATAACAAGCTAACATAGGTATTTTTTGTTGTAGTTAAAGCAATGTTGATTTCATAATGGATTAAGCATAGCACGTATAATTGTATAATTCTCTAAAAATCAATATCAGCTAGAATTTTCAGTAATCTGTTGATTAAATCCTAGAGATTCGTCGTTTTTGCTTAAGTAATTTAAACGATTTTTCATAAATATGTTGTAATGTTTAAATCCTGTCCACTTTTTTGATTGTCCATTATTAATATGTGAAAGTTTGAACTTTTGAAACATTTCCATAGAAATTCAGAAAACTCTATGCTATTAAAAAAGCTATAAAAAAACATCTATCTCTTGCCGTCTGAAATTATCATAAAAATAGATTAATTATTATCTAAAAACAAAAAATTGCAGTAAGTTTTGTGCTTTGCACTTCAAACCTACTTCATGGATTACGATGCGAATTTTACCATTACCTATATTAAATCATAAAATTTCAAAATACTTACAACGCAACCGCCATAGTGTATATGCGCCAACACAGTGAGCAGCGTTACAGCATAGAAGGCAATCACCTCGTAGTGCGGTAGAAGAAGCGAGACGGAGGCCGCGGCAGTCAATGGCCACATCAGCCAATTGATCAAGTCACAGCGCTGGTTGCTCATTTGACTCACGATTAGACGACACTGAAAAATCAACCTTATATTCAGAAGGGTTTGTATCTAAAATCAAACGTTAGCTCACACCGACATGTGACAAAATGCTTCGAACACTTTTGAATTGCAACGCAAAATGGTACTTTATTTACGGGTGAGGAAGGTGTAGATTTGAAAGTATAGCTTTTTTAACAAACATTTTAGCGTGTCTTAGTAAAGTTATTATCAAATAGGTGGGTACTATTTATTATCAATGTATCAGGGGCGTGCATAGGATTATGACAGGGCATGCGGCGGAGTAAAAACACACAAAAACTTCTTCTTTTATAGATTTTTAGCATAGCCACAGCCACGCATCGTAGCATGGTGGCGATGCGTGGCTGTGGCTATGCTAAAAATCTATAAAAGAAGAAGTTTTTGTGTGTTTTTCTCCGCCGCATGCCCTGTCATAATCCTATGCACGCGCCTGCTATGTATAGTACTACTGACTACACACAGCCCAAAGCATACAGGCCGATAAGTCTCACATCCTTCTTACTGAAAACCCTAGAGAGGCTTTGCGACAGACACATTCGGGATGGACCTCTCTGGAAGAATCCACTCCATGGACAACAGCACGCCTACTCAACGGGGAAGTCAACAGAATCTGCCCTACACAGCGTAATATTAAAAATTGAATGCGCGATACACCACAAATGCTCCTCGATAGCTGTCTTCATAGATATCGAAGGAGCTTTTGACAAGACTACGTTCCAGAGTATGAATACAGCACTCAGCAGGCACGGTGTAGACCAAACCCTGAGTGGCTGGATCACCAACATGCTCAAACAGAGAGCAGTACAAGTCACAATAAATAGCACAACGAGGGCCATTGTGGCGAAAGGCTGCCCCCAAGGGGGTGTCCTCTCGCCACTGCTATGGAACCTGGTCGCAGACAGCCTCATCAGGAGACTCAATGATAAAGGATACTTTACCGTTGGCTACGCTGATGACATAACCATAATAATAAATGGAAGCTATGAGAACACCATATGCAATCTCATGCGCCAGGCCCTAAGGATAGTAGAGGACTGTAGGCTTACTCTCGACACTCGATCTCAATTAGAATTCGAAATTGGGATCGAGATGTTGTCATTTGGCACTCTTGAATGTTACACTAGCGCACGATTAGAATCGAACTAGGTGGATTTTTTTGGAACTAAATGAAATCGACTTTACTCGAACGAATGCACTTTTTCGGTACTCTTGACGAGATTTTGACGTTGACGTATCGAGTTTGAATTCGTGTTTATGCTCAAAGTTGAACGATTCCAAAAAGTATACTTTTTCGTCGAGATCGAGTGTGTTATTGTGACTGATTTGTGAAGTTTTTATTGTGAATAATGGCACGTGTAGAACTTATTTGTGATATTTTGGACAATGCTCATAAGTTAGATATGAGACAAAGGCGGAATTTGAGACGAATGGAGCGATATGCAGACAACGCGTTTGCCATGACCGACGATGAATTTAGGCGAAATTACCGAGTAGATAAGAGCTTTTCGAAGTGATATACAAGGATTTGGAACCTTTGATGCCCCAGCCTACTCGCCGTAGCGATATACCAAGAAAATACAAGGTTTGTAACCTAGCAATTCCATTTTCACATAGTATATTTTTTATATAGGTAATATAAACAAGTTTTTTCTTTAGGTTTTAGTGGCTCTTTCTTTCTACGCCACAGGCAGCTACCAAAGATTAGTAGGTGGGACACAAGGTACAATGATGTCCCAACAATCGGTTTCGAGAGCAATAAGAGAAGTAACAAATGCTCTTAATTCAAGTGATGTTGTAAATAAATACCTTAAGTTTCCACAGACTCGCCGACAACGGGACTTAATTAAACAAAGGTATTTAGGTACTTTTTTACCTTAAAATATTAAGTAGTAGTACTTACCATTCAATACTTTTGATATTTGATGTTTATTTTCAACTTATTTGTTAAAATTAATATGATGATAATATTTTATTTTTTTCAGATTTTATGAAAAGTTTAAAATTCCTGCAGTCATAGGATGTATTGATGGTACTCATGTGGCTATTGTAAGACCATCACAAAATGAAGAGCGGTTTTACAATAGAAAAGGTTACCATTCGAGAAATGTTTTAATTGTGAGTTAGGTTGGATATTTAAATAGTTATTCACTATTAGCTTATGTAACTTTCTCTATATAATATTTCTTTTACAGATTTGTGATGTAGATCTCAATATACTGAGTGTAGATTCTTCATTCGGTGGAGCCTCACATGATACTTTTGTTTGGAATCCACATCCTGTGAAGAATCACCTATCAAATTTAATATAATGCAAGAGAAAGAGTTTTTTTACTTGGTACGCTCTTCATAGTTGTTAAAATTGAAAATTAATTTACATATTATTTTATATACATATAATTACTAAACTATTATAATATAATTATAGGTCATTCCGGTTATCCTCAAAGGGAATATATGATGACCCCAATAGTGGATGAACCGCCAGGCTCAGCTGAAGATTACTACACAAATCTGCATTGTGTGGCTCGCAATACTGTTGAGCGCACCATTGGTGTTTTAAAAAATAGATGGAGATGTCTTCTGGGCCATAGAGTTCTTATTTATCATCCAGACACAGTTGCTAAAATTATAAATGCATGCTGTGTTTTACACAACATTTGTAACCGAGCTTGATTAGGTCTGGATGATGTTGAGGATGCCGTACCACCCATGGAAGACATGCAATTGGCACAGAGTGAGTTAGACGTGGATCGAGGTTCTGCCTCCATCGAACTGCGCAGGGGTCACGAGGCTCGTGCACAGCTTGTGCAAGAACTGTGGACAGCTCGGCATCTTTATTAATGTAATTTTTTATTATGTAAGAACCATCTTTTGACTAAGACTTTTTGTACCTACATACAAAACGTCTTAGTCAAAAGGTTGTTCTTACATAATAAAAAATTGAAATTAATTATTTAATGAAACTACCTACTACTAATGAACTTATTTTGTAAATTAATATTTTTTTAACTACACATACTATTTATAGGTAAATATTTGTGGCCAAGACTTGTACTCTCTTTTATTATAATTGTAAGACTATTGTGTTGTTTGATTTCTATTGTGTACTAAATAATTTAATTGTTGTGAAGCTTACTTAGTACCTAAGTTTATTATAATATAATACATTTAAGTTAAGTATAATCATACAATTATTAAAGATCTTAAGTCTAATAATCTTAATATTAACAAGTATTTGAATAAATATAACTATAGCCTTTTTATTACGTATTTTTATTTACCTATATTCACATAAAGGCATTTCAGTTACTTAGTTAGAACTTGAACTTGTGCTTTTGAACGTAGCACTCTATTACATTCCAAACTAAACACTTGAAAACTTTTAGATAACATCGCTTTGAAACTTTTGTTTATCACAAGTCACAACATTAATAATTCACAGTTTTTATTCAAGTTTGTAGAACTTAAGATTTTTAAGTGGATGGCAAATGCGCGGGAAGTTTTATTTTATTGTAACTAACGTAGGCAATGACATACACAATGAGCCAATGCTGCCTAAGTATTTAGTGTTAAAATACACACTATTGCAAGCAAAGAACACCTAAATGATAATTTATGTTATAATAAACATCTGAATAAATCAATTTATAGATTTTAATGAGTATTTCAATATTTTTAAATTTGGTAATTAATGTTTTGATTTGTGTGGCCACCCCATGTCAATCAGTTTAGTCGAACATGCAGACGATTCCAATCTCAATCTCGACTTCGTTCAAGAGTGCCAATTTTCTGAAGATTGGAATTGAAACTGGATCGAATTGGAATACGATCGAGATTCGGATTGATTTCAAGAGTAAGCCTGCTGGTGCCGAGAGCATCAACTCTCAGTGAACCCCACAAAAACCGAACTAATAATCTTTACTAAAAAGAGGAAGCTAGCGAAGCTGGAGCTGCCAAGTTTCCTTGGCACCACCTTAAGCCTCTCAGCTGACACCAAATATTTGGGCATCTTTTTGGATAAGCAACTGAATTGGGCAAAACACATTGAACACACCACCAAGAAAGCTAGCATCTGCATGTGGCAGTGCAAACGTATGCACAACAGTTATAAGACCAATCATCACGTACGGCTCCCTTGTCTGGTGGCCCAGAACAGACTTAGGTACAGCACAAAAAGACCTCGAGAAGCTGCAACGACTTGCATGTGTGGCGATCACCAGCAGCATGAGAACTGCACCCACTGCCGCTCTACAGGCCATGCTGGGACTACCACCATTGCATCTCATACTACGAGAAGAGGCTGCCCTGGCAGCCTTCAGACTCGCCATATCCGGAGCACTCTTGAGGGACTCCAGGATCAAGCACACACGCATCATGGAGGACTCTGTCAAACGACAACCTCTGATGACTGCACCCTATGATAAGATTACAAAGACACACCACTTCCAAAAAAACTACCAAATACAGCTCATGCCGGAGCCAGAGGATAACTCAGGACCCAAGGAGGTTAGAATCTACACTGACGGCTCAAAGACAGACACTGGAACTGGAGTTGGAGTCTTCTCCAACGATCTCAACATAAAGATATCCAGACCGCTAGGCAAGCTCAACACCGTATACCAGGCGGAATGTGTGGGTATTATCCAAGCGATCCATGCCTTGGAAGCCAGGAGAGTTACGGATAGCCATATCCGTATACTCTCCGACAGTGCCTCAGTACTACAATCCCTAGGGAAAAACTATATCACATCTAAACTCATACTAGAATGTCACAACGCGTTGCAACGCTCGGCAGTCGAGAACCGCAACACTGTGACACTACAATGGATAAAGGGGCACAGCGGATCACTCGGCAATGATGCGGCGGATGAACTGGCCAGGAGGGGGTCCAACACGACGGTTTTCGGACCAGAGCCCATCGTGCCGCTCCCCCCCACCCAGCTACGCACATGGTTAAAAGAACACACACACGATCAAGCCCAGAAATGTTGGTCCTCGGCACCAGGCTGCAGGCAGTCCAAGGAGGCGATGCCAAACCTAGACAAAAAACTAAGCAGGCGCCTCCTACACATGGACAGGAAAAGCCTGCGAATGGTGGCGGGGACCATCACCGGGCACTGCTCACTGAGCAAACACTACCACACAATAGGTGTAACGGACAGTCCCCTATGCAGGGCATGCATGGGGACGGAGGAAACGGTGGCACACGTGCTCCTAGAGTGCACGGAAATCACTGACATACGAAAGCAAACCCTCGGGTCTTTGAATTCCCTTACAGACATCCTGAACAGACCGAGAGACCTGATCTGCTTCTGGAGGGAGGTTGGCTGGATGGAGTGACGGCCGACACGGCTCACGCACAATGGTCTCGTGCAGAGACTAAGTGCGGAAACCGAACCAAAGAAGAAGAAGAAGAAGAATGTATAGTACTAGTCTTAGGGAGGCTTACCCCCTTTTATGGGCTAAGGAGTAGGTTCGTAGCATAGGGGGTGAGATAAATATAGAATAGAAGGAATGCAGTCAATGGCTACATCAGCCAATTGATCATGTCACAGCGCTGGTTGCTTATTTGACTCAAGATTAGACGACACTGAAAAATCAACCTTATATTCAAGAGAGTTCGTATCTAAAATCGAGTGTTAGCTCACACCGCCATGCGACAATATGCTTCGTGCACTTTTGAATTGCAACGCAAAATAGAACTCTATGGACGGCACAAAAAGGTATACATTGGAAAGTATATGTTTTGGATTTTCTTAGTATGGTTATTAAAAAATAGGTGGGTACTATTTATGATGTACAGCGAAAGTCTTACCCCTTTTATGGGTTAGGTGGGATGAAATATACCGGGCTAAAATATTGATATTGCTTGTGTTCTTGCTCTACTTTTATTAACCTGGTCACTAAATTAGAAAAATATTTTATGTATGTACCACAATGGGCGTCACATTAAACAACTATATTAACTAGAAATCCCCCAGTGTGCGATATTCATACCTTAGTTCATTTAAATATTAATTGACTGAGCGTTACTGTGTCAAATTTTTAAGTTCTCCATCCTGTTAAATCCAGGCAAATGATATTTGAAGTTTTATTTTGCTGTACCATGTTGAATGTCGCACTGCCAAATGAGCATTTCAATTATCTTATATTAATCTAACATATACCTCGTGTATTTCACGAAAAGTACTGCTACTGATTTCCAAACTAAGCTAGAGCTTGTATTTTGGAAAACAGTGTCCAGCCACAGGAAGTATAACATATTATAATGAAAGTCACTGCAGTGGATTGACAATATTCTTAAGATAGATTGGTTCCTAAGAAAATATTTAATTTAATTTGTATGTAATCTGTGTGTGTGAATTGTATATTTTGAGTATGTGTATGTGAGTGTTTGTTTAGAAGCATTGCATGATATATTAACGCAATATATTAGGGGGTTACGTCTTCTGATAGTCTAATGGTTGAAGCCATTTAAAACTTTACTTTTAAGTTCGTGTCTGCTAAGAAAACTAATGTTTATATGTTGTTTTATGGTGTTGTTGCATGGAACACGAGGACACACAGGCACAGCTTTTTGGATTCATTGACCTATACCGATAATAAAGTACCAGGCCCTCAGAATATAAAGTAAGTAATACTCACAGCTACATTACTGAACAATGTTCCGATGAGCAGGAATAGCGCTCTCAGGTCATAGTCTGGGAGCCGGCTAGACTTGTGGACCCACACGGAACACACTAGGAACACAGTCAGGAATGACCATAGAGGTCTTAACGCCTCTATGGGAGATCGCATCTTGCCAGTACGGAGTTTGTAGGACCTATAAAAAAACGATTAGTTTCTTTAAGTGATCGTGGCTAAATAATAAGAGCCGTTCGAGTCGATCTTCAAAGTCTTATCACATCGAGATTCGTCTGTGCCTCGGAAAGCAAGTTAACGTGTTGGTCCTGGCTGTCATTTGTGCTTCTTTGAGAGTTGTTACGGGTAATTAGAAGCTAGGATTCGAAAAATCTGTCTTGGGAAGGGGTTAGGGCGTCCAATCCCGGAATACCGAGATCTCGGTATTGCGGGGTCCCGCGTCATTTTCCAATCCTGCGTGATGCGGGATTACGGGCGCGGGATCCGCGGGATTTGCGGGACTGAAAAAAAGCATGCATACGACCTCTCGCGATCGCTCGGTGACTGGTGGCCGGCAGTGTTGCAAACAACGCGGGGGCCGATATCGCCCGTTTTTCACAGGTTATGTAGCCTAATATAGCCGAATTTCAGTCAGTGGTAGCCTAAGTATGTAGCCTAAAATATCAGTAAAGTTTCTTATTTAGTTTTTGTTACTATTTTTTGTGAAGAAATAACGGTGTAATTTGATTGATCTCATACTAGTAGTAATACTGGAATAAATGTGGAGTTAGTAGATTAATCATTGTTTTTGTGATAAATAAACGGTATAATTTGATTGATATCATAGTAATAGTAATACGTAAGTAAATAAACGTGGAGTTAGTTGATTAATTAATTTTTTATTTGCCTTATATAAATGTAAATATTTTCAATATGCGGGATCCCGCAAATACCGAGATCCCGCGGGATTGAAAATTCGTAGTCCCGCGAATACCGAGATTGAATTCAGGCTGCGGGATTGAATGCCCTAGAAGGGGTATCGTGTTACCCAGTTACTGGGTTGTGGAGGGACTCAGCTGCATCCGGATAGATTAGAAACCGACCTCAACTCAGTTAAGGCTATGTAGATGATAATTTTCAAAGTGGGAAAGAGACTGCACGAGACTTTAGAAAACTTTACTAACCATTCTGAGTCCTACTCGCACGTTTTATGACCGCAACTGACACTTGGCTTTTTTTTTTCTTACTAAATATCAGCTGCTGACCGCAACTTCGTTCGCGTGGGAGTATTTCCCGCGTAAATCCCGATCCCGTGGGAATTCCGGGATAAAAAGTAGCCTATGTGTTATTCCAGGAGATTAGCGTGTACAGAGACCTCTTTTATTTTTTTTTGCCGTGTAAATGTTTCTTAACCCTCCTCAATTATATTTGTTTGCTCTTTTATTATATGTATATAGATTATATTAACATGTCTAATACAAAATTTCAAATTATGTACTGAAATATTGATAACAACAGGAATGGTTTATTTTTCAATGCAGATCATCAAATGACGCTCAGAGTGGAGCGTGGATCGGTCAGACTTTTACTGACTAAAAATCGACCCTGTTCCTTAGGTTACCTTAGCGTTCCGCGGTAGCGGTATTTCGTAAGAGTATACCCGCAACCCCGCATAGCAGCAGGCTTATGATGTCTTTTTAAGGCTAGCAATAAACACATACTCACCGATATATATTATAAAGGGCGACAGGCAAATTGGTGACGACGCCCGTAGCATAGATCAACACTTCGAACAAATTCGCTAACGTGTACCCAGCGAATATGTACTTTTTGTAGAAACTTGTGCCTTTAACACCTGTCCAGATGAAGAAGCCTGTGGCTGCCTGAAAGACAAGAATAAGGTAAATTAAATGAGGAACAAATAAGGACATGATAGTCTGTGGTTATCTTACTTAGGTACTTGTTATCTTACTTCTTACTATCTTACTAATCTTACTAATATATAAATGTGAAAGTTTGTGAGGATGGATGAATGTTTGTTACTCTTTCACGCAAAAACTACTGAACCGATCTGAATGAAATTTGGCAAGTAGATAGACTACATCCTGGAATAACACATAGGCTACTTTTTATCCCAGAATTCCCACGGGATCGGGATTTTACGCGGGAAAACCCTCCCACGCGAACCAAGTCGCGGGCAGAAGCTAGCGAAATGCTTGCATTTGTGAAGGTGAATGTTTGTTACTCTTTCTCGCAAAAAAATACTAGACGGATCTAAATGAAATTCAGTACGTAAATAATTGAAATCCTGGAATAATATATAGGCTATTTTCATTAAGGAATTCCCACGGGATGAGGGCAAAATCTCCCATTCGAAAGAAGTCGCGGGCAGAAGCTAGTATATAATATTAGGGCCCGCTTGAGGATAGTCACACTTTTCATGACAGCAATCCAATATAAAACTACTAGTACTCAGCTGCATTCGGTTACGGCAGCCCATCCGAACACGAAAAGGAAAATTAATATATACTTACATATTGTGCAACACATTTCGCCGAGTCAGCTAGTTGTATATAAATATAATAAAATAATTTATAATATAAGACCGGAACTAATATTAAGTAAAATTCACCAGGGCGTCTTATGTTAGAAAAAAACGGATATCTGACTCACCCACATACTAAAATCATAACCCCAGGGTAAAAACAAGACACCAGTGTTGTACTTCTCCCAGTGGCTTATGTAGAAATTGAGAAGGAGATTCCACATCACGTAGTATATTCTGAAACGAATAAGAACGATTATAAGCAAAACTTAAACTGTTGGACGTTGGAGATAAAACTAGCAAGGGTTTTTCTGGGCCAAAGGTCGAATTTACAATCGACAATGCCAGTATGAACAGATATCTTGCCGATATGGTGGCGCAGTATCTCATTGGGAGATTCCCACATCCCCGGCAGGCAATGGTCCTGTCGGGGTTGCGGAGTTGCGCCTACTAACTGGGTCACCTATCTTACTCGTGTAACAGGCAGATAAAATAACGGGCACAAAAGAGTTCAGTGTACGAGCTAATACTTATTTTGCATGATCCACATAATTTTGCATAACAATATCTAGTGCACAGTATTGTGAAACATTTTGCATGCACGCACTTATAACATTAAATCATGACAAGTAGTAGTTGGAAAGAGGTTTTATACATAAGGTTTTTTACATTCTAATTTTTTACATTCTAATTTTTTACTAGATAAAACAGAGAACAATGTTGGGTGTTAGACTGATTTCCAAATAGATACATTTTGCATGAGTACTAGTTTTGAATCCGAATCAAAATAACCGTGTTTTCTCAAGTGCTTATATTTTGTTATTTACACAATACGAAAACACAAACAAACTTTGTATACATTATTGTCTGTATCTCTGTTTATCCGGGCTAATGTCTGTATAACCAATAGTGTATTAAACTCAATAGGTTAATGACATACTTCATACATTTTTGGGCCATGTCCTTTAACCTTTTTTATCCAACTCCCGAGAGCCAGAACCGAGTTTAGCTTACCTTATAGGCGATATTGAATAATCTAGCCGACCAAATATGGAATAGAGGCAGGCGGGGATGAAGAACACTGTGTACGAGTCCAACCCGTGGTCGAACAGTTCTCCTAGGGGACCTGAAGTCTGCGTGCGTCGAGCTTGTTTG
The DNA here is from genome assembly GCA_943138885.2 of Tholera decimalis. Taxonomy (NCBI): domain Eukaryota; kingdom Metazoa; phylum Arthropoda; class Insecta; order Lepidoptera; family Noctuidae; genus Tholera; species Tholera decimalis. Next base: position 9,407,759 of record OW964570.2, on the reverse strand, counting down.
CCGTCAATGCCATCTTAAACAGAATAACAACTTTTTTATTCTCGATATCATTTTTACTCGCCAAATAAAGTTTGTTCGCTCATTAATTACCATTAAACATATACATAAACTATACTACTACATATTTAATATATGTTTTTATAACTTATACATTCTACATATTGTATATCTATTTAATAAAACATTATACTTCAATTCAGATTACATTTTTGATACTAATCTTTCGATCATCAAAATTATAAAATCACAAGCCCCGGGATATCTAGTTCGCAATTTTATATTTTGCAGTTGTTCATTGTTGGCACTAAAAATAAAAATATAAGCTACTTATATGATACAAATTGAGCGCACTATTTTAAACGAAAGACAAAGCATGCGAAATGAATCAATAATTAGTGATTTTAAATTACAATAGTCTTATTGCTCAATTTCATCAGCAGCGAAGGGTTTGCTGCAAATGCTTCTTGCAACAAGAGTAATCCAGATAAGTTTTTAGGTATGTAGTAAATTTGCAGGTATGTTCCATCGAGATAATTAATCCAGTCTAATTCCACCAAGCCCGTTCCATCCGGAGACAAGACAAACGGCGATGCGCCATCGTTACATGGTGGATATCCCACCCATACGCATGTATTTCCATTGTCTTTCATTTTTCACACGTAGGTATTTCATTTTTATTGCTAAGGACTGGAATTCCTTGCCGGAGTCTGTGTTCCTGATAGCTATTATAACCTGGGAATTTTGAAGTCAAGAGTCAATAGGCTACTTCTAGACGAGCATGCTTCATTTTCGGCCACATCATCGCTTAACACCATACCGTGGCCCGAAACGCAAGGGCCTTGTGAAAGGAACACTCAGTTTCAGTTAATTCTGACACTCCCTTCCGCTCTACCCAGAGTTCAATTGAATTGAATCATCAATTGACTTCATCCATTCTGGGTAGAGCGGCAGCATTCCTAAAAAACCGTATACCGTAAATTTAATAGAGTAGGTACTTATAGACTTACCTAAAGTATAAGCCAGGAATAAGAACACAGCGATGAAATACCACAAGGATTGCGGTATCACCTCCATATGCCCATTCAAAGGGACATCCCCAACGGTCTCATTGTACAGTGGCGTACTAGCCGCATAGTAATCGTAGTCATAGTACGATAGGAGCAAGAAGTTCAGGACGACCAGCAGGAAACCACCGAAGGTTAACACGTTGGGTGCCACCCATTTTGGTACAAACTGAAAAAAAAAACAGAAAATTTGCTGACACACTAAGCAGTAAAAAACAACCGGACAATTACAGAAAAAAATTAGACTAAGTAAAAGCATCTTCTGTCGAAAGACTTGACTTTTTTCCAGCCAGTATTCAGCAGTACAGCTAGGCCTTTTTTTTAATCCTGACAGGTTCAGGTTCTATGCACGATGGGCAACAAAGGAGGTGGCGCAAGACATTAACCTACATGGTTCTCATATAATTTGACAAGTATGAATCCGCCGAGTCGAGCGCGAAGCAAACTTTGCCGTACCATCCTTTTCTGGAACCATTTCGGCGTATTCTCATGCCCCTATTTGGCGACCTCTGGATAGGTTTAGAACGCTGAAATTATCGTCATCTATTAAGCTATAAGCACACACTTGAACCACGAAAGGGGAATGCCCACCGTCCATAGACACTTCGGCCTCGAGTGCACACATTTTAAAGTATACGGATAGCATAATATGCAATTTAAATAATGAACTGGTCAAGGAATTGGTTTAAAAAAAAAAAGACCAGGTTCTTAAGATAAAATAGTTTTTATTCTTCACAAACACAATTGTTTTATAATCATTTTATTATTTATGATATTGAGAAACGGGCCAAAAGACTCATTAGCAACGATACACAGGTCGAATCAAAGCTCCAGAGCCTTGAACATCGACGAAGAGTTGCTAGTCTATCGGTTACATTTCGGGGAGTGTGCGGTGCGATGGAATTACACAATCTAATTCCGTCAAGCCCGTTCCATCATCGGACTACAAGACAAACGGCGATGCGCCATCGTTACATGGTGGACATCCCACCTATACGCACAAAACGTTTTGGGAATACCTTCATTGTGCCTACGGCTAAGGAGTGGAATTCCCTGCCGGAGTCTGTGTTTCCTGATCGCTATAACCTGGGAGTCTTTAAGTCAAGAGTGAATAGGTTACTTCTAGGCAAGCGTGCTCCATCTTCGACCACATCGTTACTTACCATCAGGTGAGATGGTGGTCAAATGCGAGCCTATTGTCAATAATAAAAAAAAAACAGATCTTATACATCGTTTGTATCATATACAATTAGTACATCGTCTAAGAATTGAGCACCTAGTAGCGTTTTTGCTTTGATTCTGTGCATTAATTATTCGATCGATATATTTATAGACCCTTTCGCAAATCATCTATAGTTGCCTCCCGTATTCAGAAATTACATCGCTAAATCAACAATAGTCGACACCCGTAGGTAAAGAAATCGCAGTAAAGAACCTTAGACTTGGCTTGGCTTTGCTTAGAGATATCGATACTTGGCTACGTTGGATCGTTTTTTACAGGATGTTTTTGGTGGTTACATGGACTAAGTATTTGACCTTTGAGCTTGTTTTAGTGTTTATTCTCAGGGTAGTCATATGAGAAACACCTGCCTCATTGTTTTCATGTTGAAATAATAAAGGACCTTCACACTGGCACTGGAGAGGCATCCTTTACTGATCCCGAATGTTATCGGTCAGGAATTGAATGTGCTCACTACTGGAGCACAGGCTGCGTGACATAGAGAAGTTCATTTCTTAAATTTTTGTTAAACTATTCGTTTTTCGTTCGAGGTTTTCCTTATACATTTAAAGATTAACCTAGCAACTCAATCGTTGATCAAATCACCGATGCGACGTCAATGGAGTGCGTCTGATAACAGCCTAATAATCTTCTTATATCAATATGTCGTCTACGTTTTGAAATGATATTCTTATTTCAAATGTTTATGTCTGGCCAGCTACAAAATTCAACTATCAATATCCCTAGTCTTTTCTATATTGCGGTACACTTCCAGTTTTACCAGATAATCGGATCCTCGCCCTGTACCAACTGTCACAGATCTACAAAAATGCCAACCCGGACCAAAAACTTATCATGCTCTCTAACTGAAGTAAGGAGTCCGAATGAACGATAAATTGATTAAATATATGGATATTTCGTACTCTTTGACGCAAAACGATATAAATGAAATAAATGGATCTGAATGAAATTCAGCTGGAATCCTGGAATAGGCTACTTTTATACCGCAATTCTACCGCTAACCGTTAGATTTGCGTGGGTAAACTTCCCATGCGAGCGAAGTCGCGGGCAAAAGTAAGTATAAAAAAGCTACAATTTAAATTCATTCAAAATATTTAATTAAATAAAATTTAATTGAATTTGCCATTTCCAAGGCCAAGAGACACATGTCACGCATGACACACATTCTGACAATAGATAATTTATTATTATAGCAACAATGACCCCACAGATAAAGCAAACAACAAGGAGGCTTGATAACAATATTTTCTTTAGTATATTACGAAACAAACCACTCTATACTTTAATCCGCCACAACAAGGTTGAAATTAATTTAACAACAATTTTTTGATATTTTGTACAGCTAAAAGTAATTTTGTACTCTTAATCAATGGAACAAGGTTGAAACTAAGTAAACAATGAATTTTTCAGATAACCTTATATGTATGATAATGATAAGGAATCATACGATATTCGTCATTGTTTTTATGTTAGTGAATTTGTTATCAAAATAGGAATTTCCTAGTTTTATAACTAGAAAGTTATTTTATTGCCTGCAATTATTAAGGATTAAACTTGTAAACATTACACTGTTTTGTTTATACGTACTATAATAGATTGATATAGAGTTAGAAAGATAGATTACTAGTTATTTACTGAGATTTAAAATATTAAATTTTAAAAAACCCTGCTAAACCTAACTATGTACAAAAAAAAAAAACTAGGCGTCAAAGTATCCCTCCACATCGCTGTCGTCCGGAAACGTGCCCAGAAGACTGGCAGCATTGCCACGTTATATGGCAATGCTTATTCTTTGGGCAAAGAACGAGCCTGCCCGCACGCAAGGAATCGATCAGCCGGCGGGCGGCGACACAATTTCTTATAAAAGAGACGCGCACTCGGGCGCCATGACCCAAGCATTTCGATTATTAGTTATTTGTACTAGCTGCCAACCACATACTTTAAGTATGGGATGTACTTAAAGTACAACACACAAAAAAAAACAACAGTCAAAGTAACAGTCAAACAAACAAAGTCCTTTATAAATTATAATTAGGTAATGTGTTATTCTGTTGTATAAGCAGTACAAATGGTATAATTGGTTCAGTGGTTTTTGTTGGAAATAGTGGACTAGATTTTAAATAATATTGTTACTATCACTGAAATAAATGTTTATTGATAGTTAGACACATCCAGTGATGAGATATGCAATTCAATGAATGGATGATTTGAAGAGTCATTCATTTAACATGTTTTGTTGGCAATATGAGATTTTGAATTTGCAAATGAACTTTGGGGATATGCGGAACAGGGTGTAAAGTCCCGCATTCCCAATGAAAAGGGAGGATTCTCCGACCAGACAGGTGTTTTGTCTGGTGGGTAACTGTCCGATGTTTGTGATCGGGTGATTTGTATGCAGGCTAGTTGTGCGGTAAACTTTGCTTGCGCGATTCAGGATTTCTATCGTTTAGTTTTTGTTTGTTGCGAGATAGATGTCGCTACAGAACAATATTTTTGAATAACCTCCTCCGTTTTTTTCGTTGGTTAAAAAGGACTTTTTTTTGTTTCAAGACAGTTAGTTATGTATTGTAGCATTAAAATTCAGCCAGCCTAAACCAATGAGAGGTTGTAAACAGGAAACACAGGGCTACTTGATTTTATAGTTATACATGTAGGTATATATTTAATAAGGATTTTAAATATTGCATTGTTCTCATATGAGTTGTCTCCAGGGCTAAGTTTCATTCATCTTATTCCACTTTTCTCTGGACATAGCAACTTACATCCTGTTTGTCATACTTCTCATTCCTAGGCCAACTTGATGACACTACCACATTTAAAAAAATATCTATTAGACATATATAAATATTACTCACCTCTACAACTTTGTTCCAAAATGGGTGCATAACATAAACACTCAAAGGGCTGGTGTCTATGGCCATATACTGAAAAAATAGAAACAAAATGTACATAATGTGGATTGTTAATCTAGTACTCCCTAAACTTTGAATCTTTCAAATATTGTTGTAGTATTATTTTAATTTTATTTTCTTTGGAAAACTTACAGCTAGGAAACAGATAGTCGAAAAATATTGAATGAAGGCCAATTACAAGTTTTCAAAAATGGTATTAGAATAGAACAAGAGACAGTAGACATAAAAGAAAGCAAGAACTAAAAGCACTCAAAGTGAGTTATGAATACAGAAGCGTATATAAGTAATGATCAGTTTCATTATTCTATGTAAAACTGGTTATACAGTGGATTTCATTTATCACGATCTTGGTTGTAGGGATCATTTGTTTATAACAACGATAAATTAAATCAAAGTCCCTGGAATGTAAAGCATACTTTAGTACAAAATATACTACTATAGCGACTTTGGATATAATGCGGAGTTGGTGTGTAGTGACTGTTTTTAATTAAAAATTTGTAAAAAATTCTTAGAAATCCCACGCAGATATTGACTGGAGTAGGCTGCCAAAGATACAGTTTTCTTATCTTTTGTTTACATCCACACAGATGGTCAGCAACTATGGTGACCTTTACTTTTTCAACCGACGACAAAAAAGGAGGAGGTTATCAATTCGACGCGTATATATATATATATATATTTTTTAAATGTATGATCATCGAGTACTCGAAGACGGCTGAACCGATTTGGAATATTCTTTTTTTGTTTGATAGGGTATACTTCGAAATTGGTACCATTTGTCACCAAGTCAGGATCTGATGATGGGATCCTGGAGAAATCGAGGGAACTATCCAAATATTATAGGCACACCTATGGCGTTTTGGGTATTTCTTATAGTAACTTGTGCAGTTGCTCTCAAAAAGTACCATTTGGGGAAGTGGAACTGATGATGAAGACCACAGATGGCCGCCGAAACTGCTCAATAATAAGTATTTCGTGGATTGCGATTCAATTACTTGAATATGGATATTAAGCACTTTATGCTCGTCACAATGCATATGGTGATGTATAGCTGATGGTGAAGTACCAGCAGAACTCCTCAAAAATTAACGGCCCAGCTTTGGGAAAAGCAATATTTTATAAAATGTTATAAGTAGTTGACATTTAGGCTCTTGTAACTAGGTAAATTAAAAATCAACCAACTAAAAAGAGTGAAATAAAAACTTTTTACCAAAAAATTAAACCAACTCCCAAAAAACACTGCAAAGTGAAAATATAAGTAATTTCGGAAGTCGGTGCCAACAACGAAAATACAAACTAAAGACACCGACTACCGAAATTAAAGTTATTTTTCACTTTGCAGTGTTTTTGCAGGGAATCGGTTTAATTTTTTAGTAAAAAGTTTTTATGTTTATAGATATTAGCTAGGTGGGTCGGTGTAAAGTTTGAGTTAAATTTATGATTCAGTTACAATTTGGTATTATAAGCTATAAACCATAAACAAGTCTATATCTCTTTACCTTTGCTTGTAAGGACATAAGATATTAGCAGATATAAGCAGAAATTACAGTGGTCCATCATTCTTAGGGGCCGTTCAAGTATTATGTAAGCACATTTCTTGCAATTATTAACCCACCCCTCCCCCTCGTCAGCAAAAGTAAGCAAAGCTCTTACCCCTCCCCCATGCTTACGTAAACATTGGTACAATTGATTGATTCATGAGCAGCTGTTATAAATCTAGAAATAAGGAATAGGTTTGGAATAGAAGTCTGTAACGCACATAATATTCATTTAAATAAACTTAACTGACATGGAATTCAACAATTCATTATTTGTAGGAATCCCCGAAAATGTATATCGTTTTGAAGCATAGACAATGTGTGTTGCTATATGTGTAAAAAATTTAATAATTACTGCTTACGTAATCATCATCTAGAACCCCTACCCCCATGTCATCAAAAATAAGCAAAGCAAAGACCCCCACGCCCTCCTATAGTGCTTACGTAATACTTGAACGGTCCCTTATATCCGAAATCCTAGTGACACTGGTATCATATGAATGCTGTTTACTATGTACAGAAGAAAAACGTTTATTATAATTATAGGTTTACAGTATACAATAATAATCGGCCTATAATGTTGCGACTGGGTGAGACTATAGCTGTCTGGACATAGACCTCCCTATTGAATTGTTGATGCAGTTTCAATTACTTACATCTTTCTATGAAAGGTTGTTTTGGATCTATAATGTGTAAGTTAGTTATTTTGATATAAATAGCGTATCAACAATGTACCAATGATAGCAACAAAATCTCTTTTTTTTAACTTTGTTACGAAGTATTTTTTAGATTAGTGTATTTACTGCACCCACACTACTCTTTATTATTCTTACACAACCATAATTTGTGAGCTCTATTCCATTGTTATTACATAGTGGTAAGTCTATTGGTATTTTAATTATATGATTCAGTAATTAAAAATTTAATACCATTCATAATTCTTTACCAACCCACACATAACCAGTTTCTGTGTTTTTTTGACTTGCGTTGCGCATAACATAGTTCCGTATACATACATGACTCCCTAATGAGCCGCACGAAACGAATAAATTAATGAACCAAAAATAACTACGACTTATGTTAAACGTATTATCATAATGCGGCAATTACTTATATCGACTACTTCCTGGTAAGTGGTAAGGCGATGCGTAAAAAAATCAATATCCTTAAGGTTATAAATCACGATGATACTGCACTAAAAACATAAGCTAAGCCTTGTATTACCGGTCTACAACGTATATCCGTACGATTTACAGCAGAAAACACTAATTGAATAAAGAGAAGAACCCATACCTTGTAATTATCGAACCCCTCAAGGTGTTCACGGCTGAGATATTTGTAACTGAACATTTTCACTGTTTATACTTACTCTACACTAATGAAATATTAAATAAACACTAACTAATTACTATAGATCAAGTTATTGCACTTCACATAATACATTTTCAGTCTATTTATAATTAAAAAGCAAAAATAAACGCGCTTCACGACACTGTCGTGGTGCGGCTGACGTTTATTTTATGTTTAATTATGACAGTGACAGATCCAGGCAGGCGTGACCGGTGACAGTTACTAAAATTGCCAGCTTATAAATAAAAACTAGAAGCATAATATTTTGGGGAATGGGGCGTGCAACTGTCAAAGTGGCACTAGTAGCACACTTACCAATATCAAAGCAGTTTCTCTATGGAACAGTAATGAATTCCTAAATTAGAGACAGTTATTGAGAATTTTTCGATTAAAGAACATGTATTATGTTCTTTAATCGGAAAATTGTACAGAAATCAATTGAAATCAATGAAATGAAAATAAAAAATATTACCACAGATAACCATAGATGATACAGATAACTATATAATATCTCACAATCTAACTAACACTGACAGTGACAAAGGTTCTTACGGTGGTGGCGCCATCTGCGATTAGCTTTCACTTGCACGCCCCATTGGACCCTGTTATGCAGAATAGATCCAGCCAAAATTTTTTATGAAATTGAGTTACGTACATAACGAGAATCTACACATCGAGTTTTACATTTGCACAAAAGATCCTAGCAGTCTGATGACATTACCCTAACAAAACTTTTATTGTGCCAGCATACCATCACCTATACTACGACTTCTAAATTTTGCAAAAAGGTACCATGATGCCAAGGCGCGGAAAATGATTAAAAAAAAAATGTTTAAAAGATCCAAGTTGCGCTGTTCTATAAACAAAAAATATTTTTCATGGTAATTGTCAAACCAAGCAGATTGGAACCTTTTTGCAAAATTGATTGATACGTCCCTAAAAAAGATGCGATCTGATCCCATCACAGACAAACGTGGTGTAAATGGAGGTTACAATAAAGTTAGTGCTGAAAAAGAGGGTTTTCTAATAACCCTGATTAAAAAGCTTCCTACATATGTTTCTCATTATAGTCGAGAGAAATTAGATGAAGCTGAATTTTTAAGATCAGATATGACACTTTCCAAAATTTATCATCTTTATACCGAAGAAGCAGATTCAGCAGGAGTAAAGGCTGTGTCTTATGCAAAAGCCAAAAACGTTTTCCTGACCAAATTTAACCTCCGTACCAAACCGTTGAATAAAGATACCTGCAATAAATGCGATCACTTTAATAATAAAAAGGATGTAACCACAGATGAAGAAGAAAAGAATAGACTTATAGAGGAACACTATGCTCACTTTAAAACTGCAGAAGACCTTCAAAAACGCATGAAGAGTGATATGGCGCTTGCAAAGGATGATCCATACACAGAAACAATAACATATATGACTTAGAAAACACATTGCCGCTGCCTCGCGACCCCATGAACATCGTATTTTACAAGAGGCAGTTGTGGGTGTACAATTTAGGCATACATACGGGTTCTGACGATCAAGGCCATTGCAACGTCTGGGTGGAAGGCGCTGCGGAGAGAAGCTCCCGAGAAGTGGCTTCTTGCCTGATTAAACACTTGTCACAGCCAGGAGTAACTCAACTTATTCTGTGGAGTGATTCCTGTGGTGGCCAGAATAGGAATATAAAGTTTACCGTAATGCTTAAAGCATTGTTAAATGACCACCCATCGTTGCAACAAATAAGCATAAGGTTTTTGGTGTCTGGACATAGCTTTTTGCCAAACGACACAGATTTTGGAAAAGTGGAAAGTGCTCTCAAATTCCAGCAATGAATTTATATACCAGAAGAGTACATGGTAATTATGAGCACTTGCAAAAAAATCAAGCCTCTACAAGTCCACAAGATGCAAAGTAATGATTTTCTCGTATCAGGCAAACTCGAGAAGATTATTACAAACAGAAAAAAATCTATCACTGGGGAAAAGTTTCCTGGCTCAAAACGAAAGAAATCTTGTTTAAAAAAGAAGCTATGTTCTCTTTATTCATGAGGAGCAGTTTTGACGATGACTACATTGAAGTAGACATAAAGAAAAATACCCGTGGTAGGTCACGCTTCATTGATATCGTTGAGCTTAGCTACTGGAATAGGTTTCCCATTTGGCCACAGTTTTTCCATTATGTCTTGCGATATGATTCATCTTGCAAGACATAATGGAAAAACTGTGGCCAAATGGGAAACCTATTCCAGTAGCTAAGCTCAATGATATCAAAAGTCTTATGCACTTGATCCCAAGAGATGCTCAAACGTTTTATAACAATCTCACGAGTGACAACACCATACAAGATGATGTAGACGGATTTTCCGGAGTACCTGACTTTAAGATTTAAAACGAAGATGACGGTATGGTTAACGTTACTGAATAAATAATTACATATTATTACTGTGTTTTTTTTTAATTTTGATGATTCTTATGATGATCTTTAAACTACTGCAGATTTTCATTTAACTCACTGTGTCACAAAGATACCTAAAATTATTTATTTCTGTAAGGATTTTGCAAAAAGGATCCACAGGTAGTTTTTCAAGAATTACAAAAAAACTATATGCTCAAATTAGATAAAACCACTTCCTAAATATTCATAATTTTATGTTCTTATAGTTATAACTTACCAAATGATTCTAAGTTGGCCTAATATTTTGGTTTTCACTTCTAAACTTCAAATCACATTTACTCAAAACTAACAAAACGTTAGTTGGATCTTATCTGCATAACGGGGTCCAATTATAAAACGATGAATCAAAAAATCTTAGCGATTAATGATGAGATACTATTTTAATAACTTGAGCGGTATGAATTTGAGTAAGCAATAAAAACTTTTTACCAAAAAATTAAACCGACTCCCAAAAAACACTGCAAAGTGAAAAATAACTTTAATTTCGGTAGTCGGTGTCTTTAGTTTTGTATTTTCATTTTTGGCACCGACTTCCGAAATTAAAGTTATTTTTCACTTTGCAGTGTTTTTTGGGAGTCGGTTTAATTTTTTGGTAAAAAGTTTTTATTTCACTCTTTTTAGTTGGTCTATTTTTAATTTACCTAGTTACAAGAGCCTAATTATCAACTACTTATAACCTTTTACAAAATATTGCTTTTCCCAATGCTGGGCCGTTAATTGTTGAGGAGTTCTCCTGGTACTTCACCATCAGCTCTACATCACCATATGCATTGTGACGAGCATAAAGTGCGTAACATCCATATTCAAGTAATCGAATCGCAATCCACTCAATACTTATTATTGAGTAGTTTCGGCGGCCATCTGTGGTCTTCATCATCAGTTCCACTTCCTCAAATGGTACTTTTTGAGAGCAACTGTACAAGTTACTATAATAAATACCCAAAACGACATAGGTGTGCCTATAATATTTGAAGCGTTCCCTCGATTTCTCCAGGATCCCATCATCAGATCCTGACGTTTATGAAAATGGAACCAATATCGAAGTATACCCTTTCAATCAAAAAAAGAATTTTCCAAATTGGTTCAGCCGTCTTCGAGTAATCGATGATCATACATTAAAAAAAAAAAAAAATATATATATACGCGTCGAATTGATAACCTCCTCTTTTTGTCGTCGGTTGAAAAAGTAACTGAACTAACGACGAGAAATACAGAGACGAGAGAGGGCAACTTAAATATTAAGATAGAGACAATTTTTCCAATTGAAATTTTACATAACGAACTACTAAAAAGTTCACTTTATGCAACGTTTTGTATGCTGCTTTATTAATGACTAGCTTCTACCCGCGACTTCGTACGCGTAGGAAGGTTTTCTCGCGCAAATCCCGATCCCGTGGGAATTTCGGGATAAAAAGTAGCCTATGTGTTATTCCAGGCTGCCAACTATCTACTTACCAAATTTCATTCAGATCCATTCAGTCCATCCTCACAAACTTTCGCATTTATAATATTAGTAGGATTAGTAGGATAGTAGGATAGGATTATTGGTTACTGATATTGTATATTTTGAGGTCTTACAATTTTAATTTTAATAAGATTTTTTAATTAAAACTATTAAAAATATATAAATATGTTTTATTTGCATAAAACATGGCTACTAACACGGGGTACATAATTCTATATGTTTTGTGCAAATGGTACATGTACATTATAGGTCGTATTTTAATTATATAGAACATTAATGTTTCACCCATACGGCATACCCGTACCGCAAAGAGTAAAGTAATCTTTACTTACTTAATCTTCACTCGTTCGGGCTGGTTGTGTCTTGCGTCGCGGTTAATTATTATCCCCACTGCGCGAGAGTTGTTTACGCATTGCATTGACACGTGCTCTGCAAGGAGAGGTGGAGGTGTGCGCCGGGCATACCGGCTTCGTGTGCCTTACTCGATCGCGCCATGAGTGACGTAAATATTTCACCACGCTGTGATACACCCGTATTCAATAACGATTTACAGAGTTTATTCAATGATTCTTTAGAAATGGATATTATTGATGATGATCGCAACAATAAAGAGAAACGAGCAGATAAAAAGGAAAGAGAGGACAGTACTAAAGACGAAGTGGGTTGGAAAGAAGTTAAGACGAGTAAAAAAAGGTCTGTCATGGTAGTAGTCATTCTGTGAAGGAAGAAAAGTTCGAGATATACGTTTCGCATAAAGAACGTCTACCAAAACAATTTGCCATGGCACGTATTTTAAAAGAAAACAAAATAACCAAGATTAGCGAAGTTAAATATTTAAGCCCTTTTAAAATACGTTTTCAATTCGAAAGTGAATCGGCTGCTCAGGACCTTCTTATGTGCGAGAAGCTTTTGGAGAAAGGATGGAGATTCCAGAAGGCCTTAGAGCTTTCCTTTTGCTATGGAATAATCAAGGATGTAGATCTCGATTTTACTAATGACGAGATTCTAAAAAATATTTCATGTCCGGCCCCTGCAAAACTTTTATCTTTCAAGAGGTTAGACCGTCGAAACAGGGATGAAGGTGGTTGGTGCCCCAGCGAAACCATTCGACTTTGTTTTGAGGGTGATCATGTCCTAATATCAGTACGTGTATGTGACATTAATATTAAAGTATTGCCTTACATACATCAAGTATCGCAATGCTCCCAATGTTGGAAATTAGGCCATGTCCGGAAAATGTGCCCCTCGAAAAAGTTAGTTTGCCCAAAGTGTGGTGGACACCATGAGAATTGCGACACATTAGTATTATCATGTGTCAACTGCAAGGGTAATCACATATCGCTTAGCAGATCATGTCCAACTTACAAGAAAGAGAGAAGGATTCGAGAGATTATGTCGGAGTTTGGCTGCACATATAGAAAAGCCCTGGAATGTTATGTGCCCCCCGATATATTCACTCCACCCGATACTATCATCCCTCCTCAAACTCCGGTTGCCCTTGAAAATCGTTTTTCTACACCTGCTGAAGACGGCTCTGTTTTAAAACCCGAAACCCTACTTTTGCAGAAATGGTAAAAATAAAGGCTACGATCCACAATGTACAGACCCCTACCACAGATAGAAGGGACAGTGATACCCTAAAGTCGAAAAAGAAAAAAAGCCCAATAAAGGAAGACTGGATGTTCAGGAACGCAGACGCAGAGGAAGGAGATTCTTCTTTGCCCTCTTAAGAAGAATGCCCTTCTTTCAAAGAGTTGTGTGCGAGAATTAAGGAGGTGATCTACCTTAAAAAGACAGGTTTAATTTTTAAGATAAAGTGTATATTTCAGTTGTGCCTAGAATGGTTAACGCTTGTGTCGGTGAGTTTTGTATCTGAGTGGCCTTTGGTAAAAGCAATGTTCAATATTTTTATTCCCTGTGATGGTTAATAAATCACTTAAATTAAATATATTGCAGTGGAATGCCCAAAGTATTAAGCCAAAGTTAGCTTCGTTTCATGAACTGTTGTGTCAGGAAGAAGTACATATTGCTGCCCTTAGTGAGACGTGGCTTGAACCAGAAAGTAATTTTAAAGTTAGTGGTTTTAATGTTTATCGCGCGGACCGTGATGACTCATACGGTCGGCGGTGTGGCTATCATAGTTCACAAATCTGTTAAGTCGCAGTTGCGACGCGTTCTCGTGAATAATAATGGTATGGAGGTCGTTTGCGTACAAGTATTTAATTGTGACCCGTTTGAGAATATTGTTTCCGTTTATTGTCCATCGAGAATCGTAACCACTCAACAGGACTGGGATAGTTTGTTTTCACTGTGGCCGGCCAAAACATTAATTCTTGGCGACTTTAATGCCCATCACGCCAGTTGGTCCTATAAAACTGAACGCAGAGGCAGTCTTATTCACGATTCATTAATGGATAACAACTATATTCCCTTGAACGATGGAACACATACACGAATTCGTTTAGTTGATAACAACTTACAACAGTCTTCCCCAGATATATCACTAGTTTCTATAGATATTGCGTTAAACTTTGATTGGATTGTTTTAAATGAAAATCTAGGCAGCGACCACCTAATTATTAAACTTTCAACTTTGAGTACATCATGCCTGCCTAAAATTATCAAAAGGAATTATGGAAAAGCAGGCTGGACTTCTTATAAAAAATATCTGAAAGAAAAGGTTCGAAATATATCTTTATCGAATGACGCCCTAAAAGCGTATAATTTATTTTTAGATACTCTGAATGACGGGGCTAATAAATTCATTCCTGTGTTTAAATTTAATCAAAATCCTACGCCAAATTTCACTCCGAAACCATACTGGACTGCTGAACTATCACAAACTGTAGCACATCGTAGGTTAGCTTTATCAAAATTTTGACGCAATCCCACACCCCAAAACCTGGACACTCTTAAAGGTAGAATATACACTTCCCAAAGACTAATCCGACAGGCTAGGACAATGAACGTTCAAAATTTTTGTTCCTCAGTTGATCACACTACACCTTCTAGTGAAGTATGGTGCAAAATGAGATGGTTGAAAGGTTACCGTTCGCAGAGAAGTTTTGTGGACGCTCCAAGTGCCACAAACCTTTTAAACTCTTTAACCCCCGATTTTGTATCCCCATCGGCCCCTACCGTTCACCATAGTAACCCCACATTAGAATGCGAGATCTCTATTCAGGAGCTAGATAAATGTATCAAATCTAAGGATACATCTCCTGGATGCGACGATATATCTTATTCTATGATAAAGAATTTACCTGAGGAAGGTAAATTAGTATTGCTTTTTTTATTTGACAGCTTTTTGTATCACAGTTTTGTTCCCTACCAGTGGCGCGACATTTGTATCGTGCCTATTCAAAAACCTGTTCATGACCCTAGTAACGTTTCTTCACTCCGACCTATATCATTACTGTCATGTATTTGTAAAATTTTCCATTATGTTTTATACCGAAGATTGGAATGGGTTTCTGAGAATATAGTTGGCTTCCGTAGAGGTAGGTCGTGTTTAGACGGCTTGAGCTGTCTAATCACCACAATTCAAACTGGTTTTTCTGAGGATTATTCTACTATAGGTTGTTTTATAGATATAAATAAAAATAATGCGTACAACAATGTACATAATTCCGTTTTAATAAATATTTTAGATAGTTTTAAAGTTGGTACCCGTATCTGTAGATATCTATGGAACTTTCTACATGGAAGAGTACTCAAGATTAGAATAGGTAATTGCTTTATTAGTAGTCATTCCGGTACTGGCTTGGCTCAGGGAGATCCTCTATCCCCATTATTATTGAATATAGTAACGTCAGACATTACATTTGTAAAAGTATGCAAAACAACATTAGTATATCTCAGTACGCGGATGACTTCAATATATATGTACAGTGTTATTCTGTTAGTGACGGACAAGGCAAGATCCAGTCTGCACTTGACCTCATCAATAATATGTTGACGCATGTAGTATTAAACATATCCCCCGAAAAAAGTAAAATCTGTTGGTTTAGTAGAGGTTTTGGAAGGCCTGATATAGATGTACGTCTGAACAGGACTTTATTAAAATTAGTAGACCACGTCAAGTACCTAGGATTGTGGCTGGATAGAAGCCTTCGTTGGAACTAGCATATTGGTGAGGTCCGTGATCGTGTGCTTAAGTTGATTAACATGTTTAGGGTTTTAGTGGGACCTGGATGGGGTGTTCATCCCAACCACTTGAGAAGATTGTATAAATCCCTTATTCGTAGTCGTATCAACTTTGGTAGCTTTTTACTGGACAATAGCGCCGACTGTTATTTAATTAAACTGGATAGATTACAAAACATTTGCTTGCGGTTAATTGGTGGGTTTATCAAAAGCACTCCGATTCACGTTATGGAATCTGAATTGTTATTGCCTCCTCTTTTTATTCGCCGCCGATATTTAGCTGGTAAATTTTATTTAAAATCTAAGTGCTACCATTTCCCTTTAATCGATTTGTTGCATAAGCTACATGGTCTTTGTTACAATCATCCTTATTGGAGAAATAAGAAAAAGCCACTGTTAGTTTTGTCTCATGATAATCTACAGCAGGAAGATATATTCTGCAGTAATAAAATTGGCATGTTTTCCATGGACACTTGGGTCAGCAATATGGACTTATCAGGTGTTGTCAAGCCTAGTTTAGAATCAGTAGAGAAACCTAAGCATCGTTATAATGTACATAACCTTAGAGCGATATGTTGTTCATCTCTGAATGTAATGAAAAATCACAGTACTCTGGCTTTTACTGTATGTATACGGACCGGACGGTTCTAGACACGAGAATTACTGTGGCGCAGCTTTTTTTGATTCTCAAATAGGTGCGTCTTTTAAATTCAAAATTGTATCCAAAATTTCGATAATGCATTTAGAATTAATTGCTATAGCTGAAGCTTTAGCTTATGTAGAATCTTTGTCCGGTGATCGATTTGTCGTTTTTACTGACTCAAAAAGTGTTCTTCTCCATCTGATGAGATGCACGAGTACTTCACCTTTTAGGGGCCTTCCACTAGCATATCACATTTTAAAAATAATTTGTGATTTAGTTACCAAACGTAAAATAATTGTTTTGCAGTGGATTCCATCTCACGTTGAATTGGAAGGAAATGAGATGGTTGACCGTTTGGCAAATGAAGCGACATCTGATGGAGAAACATATCCTTGTTCTCCTTGGCATACTGAGTTATTACCCTTAGTTAGAGACAGATGTATTCAATCATGGTCAGAATATTTTGATGAAAGGTCTTTGACTAAGGGTATCTGGTACAGAACGATTCAGCCATCTCTTCTGTTGAATATAATCTTCCACGAGTACTTTGGTTCAGCGAGGGTAGGATGAGCAGGCAAGAGGTTGTGACGGCCTTGAGGCTCCGTTCCGGCCACATACCGCTCAATAGCTTTGGATTCATGATGCGCAATTTCGATCGATTCACCAAATTGTGCTGTCTGTGGAGTTATTGAAGATGTGCAACATGTACTAGCGCAGTGTACTCGTGTGGGAGTCCAGAGGCGTCAAGCTTTTGTCAATAGTTTTAATGTAGGCTTCTTTAATAGCGTTCTGGCCTCACCATTGTCCGATGAGGTTAGAACACTTTATTGTATTATTATTATGATTATTTAAGGTTACGGGTAGGCTAGTTTAGTATAGTAATAGTAGAATTCAATTGTATGTAATCATCGGGGTGACATATTCTGTATAGAAAAAACCCTGTAAATAAATAAAGATAAAAAAAATTAATGTTTCGCCATTTATTGGCATACACATTATTTACTTTTTATAAGCGATAAAGTCTATATTTCTATACTTAATTATGTAATCATCAGGAATACTTTTAAAATATCAGTAGCGATATTTACGTTTTCAGCAAAAAAATCACTTACACTGTAATAGTACATTGTGTATTAAGGGCGGTAAGACAGGAATTACGATCGAGATCGAGAGAGAACTTTTTTTTAAGCGGATGGCGGGTTTTATGCCCACACCACAGATTATACAAATGTTTCGTTCAGAAACGTTAAGGGCAAATACTTACGTAGGTATACTGCCATGACGGAGTGAAAAAAATATTAATAATTTCGACGGTTTCGACGTCGAAATTATTTTTATTTTAAGCCTGCCATCCGCTTAAAAAAAATTCACTTATTTCGTAAGTTACGTAATATTAGTTGTGCTGAATTGAGTATTAAAGCTATGTATAATTCATAATTATTTACCTTTTGTATTTGAAGACAAGTAAAAAAGTTATAAAAAATGTCGTCGGCGTCGTCCGATAAGTGTGATTTAAATGCAATACCGCCAGATGTTATCCATGCAGCAAAACAATTGGACCCAGTTATGCAGAATAGATCCAACCAAATTTTTTTATGAAATTGAGTTACATACATAACGAGAATCTACGCATCGAGTTTTACATTTGCACAAAAGATCCTAGCAGTCTGATGACATTACCCTAACAAAACTTTTATTGTGCTAGCATACCATCACCTATACCACGATTTCTGAATTTTGCAAAAAGGTACCATGATGCCAAGGGATGGAAAATGATTAAAAAAACATTTGAAAAGATCCAAGTTGCGTGGTTCTATAAAGAAAAAATATTTTTCACGTTAATTGTCAAACCAAGTAGATTGGATCCTTTTTGCAAAAAGGATTTTCCCAATCTTTCCAATTCTTTAGGTACCACGCACTCTGAAACTTTATTGCTTATTAACTCAAATGTAAGCTTTAGTTTTGGCTGATGTAGAAAAATCTCAAATTCATATCAATATCATGCTTGGATAGTTTTTAGTTTTTATATTATTCAATAGATATTAATTTTGAAAAGATTCATTTTTTTTTAATATTAAGAATTACTTCATGATTATAATATTTCTTATTTTCCACAGAAACCTTAGAAATAATATTAAATACCTACCTAACTTTTATTTGCAGTAATCTTTTTATTCACTTGGTAACACAGACCGACATATTACATCTGTGTTTCAAAAAAAAAAACGTTTGAAAGATGGAGCACGTAAACAGTGTTCTAAAGGTGAACGCAGACCTAGCCGCACCGCAGTCTCTACAGTCCCCGCAGTCATCGCTTTTTGTTAATGGCCTCGCACATCTATCCGCGCCGCAGTCGCTGCAGTCGTTCCCGTCAGTGTTGCCAGATTTTTGAAAGCATTATCTATCCGAAGATTTAAAAAATCTGTATAAAATCTGTATTTGGTATTGGTATTTTGTTCTTTTGTGTAATTTAATCTGTAGGTGCTATAATAGGGAATAAGCAAGTAATTCTTTATACGAGAATAATAATTATATTATAAACCGTTGACAGAGATTCTCTGTCTACTTTATAACTCTGGCAACACTGCGCGCCGTGGATGCGAATGACGTCATCCACGCTGCGTGCGGGTGACGTCATCAGCTGCGGCTAGGGGAGTTCGGTCGTTTCAGGGACTGCGGCGACTGCGGCGCGGGTAGGTGTGCGAGGTTGCATAGAACTTCATATAAAGAATTCGAATGCAAAGACTGCGGCGCGTGCGGCGCGGCTAGGTCTGCGTTCACCATTAAAAGTGCTTGCTTGGGTTATAACTCCAAATTGGGTTATAACGTCAAAATGATAGCCAAGAAGCAGGGGCGTAGCTACCGCCGTATTTGCCGTATCAATTATACGGGGCCCCCGGGCCACGGGGGCCCCCAAAGTGTGTAAGGAAAAAGAATAAAAATTTTCTAATTTATTTTATTTTACAAATGACAAAATTCTATAAAGCAATTCCTTTTTTTCCCGCCTTAAGCATGCGTTCAAAAGTTGGCAACACTACATCGTTATGGCGGGCTGCGGGACTTCCCCGTTTTACTTACTTCATCTTCAACTCAGCGGGGAATCCCCGGGAATCCTTCATCGATATTTGTACTTTGCATTGGATGTTAAACCACGGAGTGCAGTGCACTGTTTATTTACGCGCTTTATATAAATGTGCATTACATTGTAATTCAGTACAAACAATATTGTTCTTCTGGTTTAGCAGTATTAGTAACGATTTGTAAAAGAAATGAGTGAAAGGAAAAGAGATTATCCCAGCGGCGCTGAGAAAAGAAAAATTAAACAGAAAAGGGACGAGGTTATAAAAAAAGTGCCCAAAATTTCTTCATTTTTTCAGAGACAAGATACTGTGAGTGATTTAGATTGGAAAGGTAAGTACTACACTACTACCCAACCCATTTATTAGGGGCCCGTAGTGATAAACAAGGAAATCTTTTAATTTCGGTCTGTCCATCTGTCCGTCACAAAAAGTTGTCTCCCCCCTCGATTTTCACAATTATACTGTTTTTAGGGTTCCGTGCCTTGATTAAAAAAAACAAAATTCTAACTTATCTATAGGATCGATTTGTTTTGTTGTTTGTTTATCAGTCCGTATCGTATCGTTAATTGCGTGTTGAGAACTTCAGATGTGCAGACTCGCTTTCGGGTTCTCGTTTTGTATGGCCACTACACTACGCGCTGCGTTTAAATAGCACGCATAGTAATGCACGGACGGGCTGCAGGTGATTTTGTATCTACTAATAGGTACGAGCACAATCCGCGTAGAATCTGTGTGCGTCTGAACTGAACACTCTCTAACTGTGACCCTTAGTAACGTTATTTATTTATATATAACTCTTTTTAGTTTAGTATCAAAGCATTCGTATTTATTTTTTAACAATTACTCGTTTATTTTTAGATTCTTCTGAAGCATGTTCTTCGTCACATATCCATCCGGAAATAGAAGAAAGCCAAGCACATACTTTATCGGATGTCCATCCAGAAATCGAGGAACCCCAAGTCAACGATTCTGATATATCTGCAGATAATGCAGAATGTAATATAATTTCATCAGATAAAGGAAATTTTGGTGACAATTTAACTGAATGCGAACGAAAAAAAAAATTTTTAAATTGGATCCATTTAAACCACAAGGACCATTTCCAAAAGTTTCAGAAAATAACCGACCATTTTCAGCTTATTATTATTCATATTTCAATCAGGCAGGCATAAAAATTACAAGACCATGGTTATGTTATTCTAACGTTTTAAACAAACCGTACTGTCACTTCTGTTGGTTATTAGCAGATCGTCAAAACAAATCGTACTCCTCTGCTTGGGTTAACGGTGTTTCGGTTAGAAGCAATTTCACACAAACTATTCTTGACCATGAAAAGTCACAGCAGCATATTAGTGCCTCACTCTCTTATAATAATTGGTTGCAAGGAAATACCATCGATACTCTAAAGTGAAATCGATAGTAAAATTACATTCTGGAGAGATGTACTGCATCGTATAATTAATGTTATAATTACGTTAGTATCTTGTAATCTACCTTTGAGGGGGCATGATTCTGATTCTGGCAATTTTATGGCAATTTCACGTCTGCTATCTAACTATGATGCAACTTTAAAAGAACTTTTTCTAAAACCGAAAGGTGAAATAAATTATTTAAGCCCTACGATTCAAAACGAAATTATTAGTTTGCTTGGTACTAACGTTAGGAACAATATTATCTCAGAAATTAAAAAAGCTCCATTTCTGACAATAATTCTGGATACAACACAAGACTTGTCAAAAATTGACCAACTATCTGTAGTTTTTCGATATATCTCGGTTACAGAAAATGATGATAATGTGCCTAAAGAAATAAAAATCTGTGAGTCCTTTTTAGGATTCATAGCAGTAACCGATTGCAGTGCTGCAGGTCTGAAAACTGTCATTTTAAATTTGACTAAAGAATATGGAATTGATTTGACTAAATGTAGAGGACAGGGATACGATGGAGCAAATGTTATGTCGGGTGTGTATGGAGGATTACAAACCCTAATAAAAGAGCATGCTCCAAATGCCGATTATGTTCATTGTGCTGCGCACGCTTTAAACTTGGTTTTGAACGATGCTGCGAGACATGTTCGTGAAGTATCGACTTTTTTCGATAATTTAGAAAAAATATATACTTTTTTTGGCAATAGTATAAAACGCTGGGCTATGCTAAGTGACGATTCATCTGAAAAATATTTGATTACCCTTAAAAAGGTATGTCCTACCAGATGGTCTTCTAGGAACGACGCTTTATTAGCAGTAAAGAAAAATTTTTTACTAATCATGAAAACCTTGTACCAACTAAATTTAATTTCAAATAAAAAAGATGAACGTGAAGAATGTAAAAGTATAATTAATATTTTAGAGAGTTTTGATTTCTTAGTGCTCGTTACATTTTTTTCTTCACTATTTGAAATTATTAATCCTGTTTCTAAAGCTCTACAGCATGATAATAATGACTTACAGAAATCTAGTATTTTATTAAGTAATCTTTTAAATAGACTGTGCCAATTAAGAAATCAGAATTCATTTAATAGTTTGCTAAATGAATCCAAAGATTTAGCAAAAAAGTGGGGGGTAACAACTGTTTTTAAAAACAGTAGGCGAAAGATAACGAAGCGTTTTTTTGATGAGTTATCACAAGATGAGAGAATTTCCGACCCGGAATCCTATTTCAAAGTCAATGTATACTATTGCTGTTTAGATATATTAATTTCTCAAACTAATGAAAGATTTCAGAGCCTTTGCAACCTGAGTAGTATATTCGAAATATTACAACCGGAGAAACTCCTATCTTCTTCAAGCGAAGAGATATTAAACGCTTCCGGAAAACTGTCTGCTAAATACAGTCAAGACATCTCACTTAATCTTTGTGACCAATTAAAGGCTCTAAAAACATGCTTAAATTCTGAAATTAAAAAAAAATATTCCATTAAAGAACTCGTTGAATTATTGCTAGTAAAATTCAATAGTCTTGCATCCAGTTTTCCCGAGGTAATCACAGCATGCTTTTTATTCTTGACCCTTCCAGTTACAACCGCAACGGCAGAAAGAAGTTTTTCAAAATTAAAACTAATAAAAAATTACTTAAGAACTTCGATGGAACAAGAACGGCTGTCAGACATCTCAATATTGTCCATAGAGGCAGAAACTTTAGAAAAACTAAAATCATCATCAGCCATAAATGATTTAATAAATCAGTTTGCCGATAAAAAGGCAAGGAGAGTGAATATTTAAAATTCGATTTTTATTTGTAAAATGGGTAAATTATGTGATAAATAAATATTACTTCTCACAATATTTTTTTTCTTTTGTGAAAAATCTTTACCTCCATATAAGGGCCTCCAAAAAAATTTTTATACGGGGCCCCGACAAGGCACGCTACGCCACTGCCAAGAAGGTAAGTTTTGTTATAAAGTATTTCTAACCTCAACCTCTTTGTTGTTTTGCATAAAATTGCTTAGGCCAGAACAATTTCGACGAATACCTAACTAACATAACACTACGCAATTATGATGTATAATATAGCCGACATATCTTGATGGTCCTGAAGTTAGCTGCGCTGTAGATAATTTTGTTTCTAAAAGATTAATTGCGCAGTCCAACAGCTAATTTCAAAACCGCCAAAATACGTCGGGCTTATTATAATAACCTAATCATTTTATTTTGTCACAAGTTAAAATGATTGGGTAAAAAGCCTGGTTATTTATACTTTGCTAAGGAATTTGAAGGTATCCTTCCGAGAGAAGCACGCGCACTTTTACAGTGTTTGTGAACTTCTGAGATCTAGCTGTCTACGGATTTGTTTGACGGAAAAAAAAATGTTATTTTTGGAAGGATACCTTTAAATTCGAAACGAGCCGCACAAAACCTAAGCAAAATTTAAATAACTGGGCTTAATAGCCGTTTTTTTTTGCTTTAAGCTTAATCATGTTTTTTCACAATTCTAACACGCTTTTATTTATTTAGGTACCTACTCAACTGGGTATCAAAAAGAATACAACAGTAAAAATATCGTCAAAACTGCTTTATCGCAACCAGCAAACTAAATAAAGATTGCAATATATTAACACCTGATGCTTTTCAACCGCATACGGGTTCTGACGATCAAGGCCATTGCAACGTCTGGGTGGAAGCAACTTATTCTGTGGAGTGATTCCTGTGGTGGCCAGAATAGGAATATAAAGCTTACCGTAATGCTTAAAGCATGCTTAAATGACCACCCATCGTTGCAACAAATAAGCATAAGGTTTTTGGAGTCTGGACATAGCTTTTTGCCAAACGACACAGATTTTGGAAAAGTGGAAAGTGCTCTCAAATTCCAGCAACGAATTTATTTACCTGAAGAGTACATGGCAATAATGAGCACTTGCAAAAAAATCAAGTCTCTACTAGTCCACAAGATGCAAAGTAATGATAATATAAACAATAAATTTCTTTAATCTACTGCAGATTTTCATTTAACTCATTCTGTCACAAAGATACCTAAAGTAATTTATTTCTGTACGGATTTTGCAAAAAGGATCCACAGGTAGTTTTTCAAGAATTACAGAAAAGCTATATGGTGAAATTAGATAAAACCACTTTCTAAATATTCAGAATTTTATGTCCTTATAGTTATAACTTACCAAATGATTCTAACTTGGCCTGATATTTTGGTTTTCACTTTTAAACTTCAAATCGCATTTACTCAAAACTAACAAAATGTTAGTTGGATCTTATCTGCATAACAGGGTCCAATTAATGATGTACAGTGACTATAAATTTTAATAAATAAGTTTTTTCTGCCCTATAATTTTATTTATTTACTCGCAAATGTGATGAAAAACATTGTGTTTCACGGGCGGTACGCGAATTACGAACCTCGACTTAGAAAGCCCTCAGTCTCCGACTTCGGGCTTCTACTAGATCGTTATTCCTTACTTACCGCCCTTACAATATACTATTGTTATACAAGATTGCAAACTTGCTTTTTAACCGCGTGCTCAATTTTGATGACCGAGCAAGCGAAGGATTCTAAAATTGAATCACGAGTGCAGCGAGTGATTCAAACATTAGAATCCTGAGTAACGCTCACGCGCGAGGGAATCAAAAGAGCACGAGGTGAAAAATCTTTGCACTCGAGTGCAACACGTAACTTTTCATCCCACCTCAGCGAGGAAATGACTAAATGCAAAAAAAATAGCGCGCAAAGCAAATTAAAACAGTAAGTACACCAAGAAGTAGTGTTGCCCAAACGAGAGTCTCGCAAGAGTCTTGCAATTAGCGATTATCCTATTGCTATTTATTAAACGGTAGTTGAGATCTCAGAACAATGTAACAGACTCAGTTACATTGTTCTGAGATCTCAACTACCGTTTAATAAATAGCAATAGGATAATCGCTAATTGCAAGACTCTTGCGAGACTCTCGTTTGGGCAACACTACGCAAGAAGGTTCCAGAGTCTGAGTTTTAAACAAATTAAAAAAAGTTGTAGGTATGATAAATTCGGCCCCATGGAGGTAGAAGTAAATAAGTTTAATGATGTTTTGAATTCACAAACTTTTATCCTCTAGCGGATAAAAACGGCTTTTGCTCTCAGATATCGAAGAGTAAAAATACTCTTTCCGAGATGGGGGGATGAAAAAACAATTATCTATTAGGTAGCCATTTTTAAATTCGGTTTTGAAGTATGTATTTTAAATGAAGCTCACTGATTTGTTTTAGTATATTATTGAAAATGTTTATAGATGTAATGAAGCTATTTTTAAGGCATAATGTACTTTAATGGGGAGGCATTCGTAATACTGCGAGGTCCGTACGGGTATACTTTGAATTTAAGTCACACGCTTTGAAACAACAAAAACAAATCATTTGCCTGGTAGTTGGAAAGCATCATAATTATAAAATACAAAGTAGGTATGACTGCTCTTGACTTATTATTATTTATCTCAAGATGTTTTCTTCTTGATATTGTGATGTTATTATAGTCTTCACGATTATTCAATTATTACGATCAACGAAATTCCAAAACAAGATTTTCTATCTTCTCATATTATTTTTTGACATATTTTTTATCGGATTATTAACTACATTTATTAATAAAATATAGATTACAGATTTGTAAGCTAAATAAAATTTATTCATTGGAGAGAGTGAGATTTTCAAAAGATAAACGTTTTATGAGTATGATTATTATGAATTTTGCGTACCCCTGCTTAATTTCAGACTCTAGATTGCGTGATACCGCATTGATATTCTGATGACCTTTCTGAACATTTAGGTATGTTCGTTTATCAATAAAAATCATACGCATTAATGCGATTGCACAATACTTATTTAATTGCAAAATTAGGTATATTTTTTAGTTAATAAAATTTAGTTAACCATTTATAATTATCGATGTTACCTACACGGTATTGGAAGTAGTTTTGTACCACCTTCTGCATCTGCAATCTGTTCTTTAACGCCTGAAACAAATTTTTGAGCAACCATCAAAGGTACTAATAGTTGAAACTGCTATATTTTTTTTTAAGAAAACGACAACGGCAGAACAAAACAATGGTGAAGAGTCGAATTACAGATTATACTGGATCGGGTAGGACTGCTATATATGAAAAAGAATGAGAGAACATAGACCAGCGATAGCAGCATAGATTGGACAACAAACTGAAAATAAACGAAAGCACAGTTACATTCATAATTTTAGACACAAGAAAAAATAAGAACAGAAAAAGTGTATTTTTTGAAAGGCAATAGTTTCAAGGACTAAAAAAGGCAATATTTATGCAGTCTGTGGTTCAAGTGTCAAACTAAGCAAACTACCTACGAACTTTAAAAAACAGCTAGAAGTAATATAATCTTTACACAGCTGACATTGGCTCCTGCCTAAATACTGACTGTTGTATCTTACAGTACGCTGACGACTTAGTCCTGTATGTGTCACGCCCCTCCATCATGGACGCCGCGTCATCTCTGTGCCTCTCACTGGATTCTCTTAATGATTGGCTTTCAAATCGCGGTCTTACATTATCTGCACCCAAAAGCTCGGCAGTAGTCTTTCGCCGCAAGAGAACAATCCCACAAATCTCGGTAGCCATCTCGGAGAAAAACATCCCGCTGGTAAATAAGGTCAAATTTCTGGGCGTTTTCCTTGACTCAAAATTAACTGGCAAGCACCACATGAACCACCTAATCAGCAAATGTGAACGTGTCATCT
Source organism: Tholera decimalis (assembly GCA_943138885.2). Lineage (NCBI taxonomy): Eukaryota > Metazoa > Arthropoda > Insecta > Lepidoptera > Noctuidae > Tholera > Tholera decimalis. The sequence goes on along the minus strand of OW964570.2, from coordinate 9,380,690 downwards.
CAATTTTAAAAGTACTTGCGGGCGTCTGGTGGGGTGCTCACCCGTACACCATGAAACTAGTTTACAATGCCTAAGTTCGCAGTATTTTGGACTATGGCACGTTCCACTTAACCCCATGCAACAAAGGTGCTTTGGCTGGTCTTGACAGGGTTCAGTCTAGGGCTTTCAATACCGGTATTCCGGGATCCCGTAATACCGTGATCACGGATTTTATTTTGGCCTTTTACAATACCGGTATTGACGCCCCAATACCGTGATTACGGTATTACATATATTAGATCTGAAAATGTATGTGATCTTATTCTCATACTAGTTTTCACCAGCGCAAGCGTCTCGCTGTAGTCTTAAACCGAAATCGAGCTGTACTTATGTCGTTTTTGTTATTGTCAATCAGTTTCGGGATAACGTACTATAGTACGGTACTTCTGATTCCACAAGATTGTATTTAAGAGCAAGTTGCTGGTGAACAATCCTAGCTACAAGATTGTGTCTATGCAAATAGTCTCCGTCCATAATTGCACAGACAAAACCTTCGGTTTCCCCAAAGAGGTCACCAAAACGTAGCCGGGCTACGGACGCTAATGTATCTACGTCAGACCCATGAAGAGCCCGGTTATAGCGTCCATGAAGCTCCTTGCTCTGCCATACTTCTTTGCGGTCATTAGTATCTAATACTACAGGTTTGCGCCAATTCTCGCTACCTAAGGAGAGCGGAGTGAGGCCTTTGTCCACCGCTATCACATCTCGATGCATACCCACGTCGGTTTCTAGGAAATATTCCCTAAGGCTGCATACCTCGTGGTTGTGCAGGGTCTTTGCATTTAAAAAGCCACGACCTTCGTACTTCCGCGGGATATACAGCCTCATCACCGATGAACGTGGGTGATGCATCCGATTTGCAGTCAGCGTTGTGCAGACCCGCCTGTCCAAGGCGTCTAGTTCAGTCTGAGTCCATTTGAGTATGCCAAAAGAGTACATCAATACTGGCGTGACCCAACCATTGAAGGCACGCACCTTGTTTCCGCCTGATAGACGACTATTCAGTACTTTTTTCAGGCGGCCAAAGAAGCATTCCTTCAATGATTGTTTAACATAAGCAACATTGATGCCTATAGTGCCTCTGACATACCCAAATACTTGTAGGTTTCAGTTGAGCTGAGGGATCTTAGGTGTAATATAATCTCCCCTCGCTTTACATGCATGACCGCACATTTTTCCATCCCAAATTCCATCCTGATGGCGCTACTGAAGGTTTCCGTTACCTTCAGTAGCTCCATCAATTGCAAGTTGCTGGGGGCAAAAAGTTTCAAATCATCCATGCAAAGCAAGTGTGATATGACCTGACTACCTCTTCTCAACTGGTAGCCTTGCCCCGAACCCTCCAGCAGTGTACTGAGAGGGTTGAAAGACAGACAAAACCACAGTGGGCTCAGACTGTCGCCTTGAAAAATACTACGCTCAATTCTAATCGGTTCGCTGTTTTCCTGGCTCTGTCGACATCCTGGGTAGCAGAGTACCGTCTTCCATTGCCCCATACATGACTCAAGGAAAGTGCGTAGTATTGGATTTATTTTATACAACTCCAACACCTTCATGAGCCATGTATGTGGAACCGAGTCATAGGCCTTCTTATAATCTATCCATCATGTCGACAGATTCCTTCGCGAACGACGTACCTGTTGGTTAATGGCAATATCAATGAGGAGAAGCTCCTTAGTACCGCGGGACCCGTTCCTACATCCATTTTGAGAAGCAGACATGATTGAATTTGTATCAATGTGGTTATAAATTTGGCTCTCATAATGGATGTAAGAACTTTATAGACCTTCGGTAAGCACGTGATCGATCTATAATTTTTAGGTTCCGCAGTACTGCCTGATTTATGGAGCAGGTGGGTTATTCCTGTAGTTAGGAATTGAGGTAGCGATCCTAACTCTAAGGAAGACTGGAACTGAAATGCCAAGCGAGCGTGTGATCTTTGGAATCATTTAAGCCAAAAATTGTGCAGCCCGTCCGGTCCTGGGGATTTCCAGTTGGATAACGGACGGACTGCACGGGTTACATCTTGGGGGCTGATCGTGATTGCCCCCATTTCTGGTAAAAGATCGCACGTGCGCCTGATTTCCCGCATCCAGTCACCCTCAGTGTGACTGACAGGAGCTGACCAGATGCTGCGCCAGAACGAACACATGCGTCATCATCCGGTAGGTATGTCAGCACGTATCAGTCACACCCTGGTCAGATCGCTCCCAGGCCCTATAAACCCACCTTTCATTGCATTGGAATGTGCGATTCTGAGTGTATCGCTCCACCCGCCGCTTATATCGACGAATTCGATTTGCCCATGCATAGAATTTCTGCTTCAGGAAGTCGATACGCTCTGTGATGTGGGTTAGATAATCTCGAAGGCTGAAATCAATCCCCGCAACGCTCGCCTCACAAAGCGCATCACTCTAGGATGAGTGTTGCCCTGCCTGAAGCAGATAAGTTTACCAATGAGTGCTCTAGCCCCAGCGATATGACGTTCGATCCTGCACTGCCAAGCTGGTACCGCCGCCGGTCGAATAGCTCTGTCAGTCTTTGGGAACTTGACATGAGCTACCCGACATGCTGTTACAGCTCCACAGTACAGGACCAAATGGGTATCGGTGAGGTCTTCACTATTGACAAAATAATTTGACAGCAGTGAATCTAGAGCACACACTAGCGCCCTATTTTTCTTATGCATGGGTAAACGAGGCAGACGAGGTCTAAGCTCAGGCTGTGTGGAGCGATACTCCCGTAATGCATCCTACAAAGCACTCCTCAATCTGTTACTGCACTGGGTACTCACGGTTATAGCCTCGTCATTTTTAGTACTCGTCAGTTATAGATAATCGGGTCGGGTCACGGTGAGATACTGGGTTGTAGTTGCACCGCGGCCAGTGGTGAAGCAGACGAGACACGGCTGCACCATGATTCGAGGCGTAGTCTATCAAGTACGGCGTCATCGTCGGCCGAAACGTTGACAGCTGGTAATTATTATTATTATTTTCAATAAATAAGAACAATAAAGATTGATTTGAAAATAAAAAACACGTATTTTATTGCTTTTATGAATGTCCTAATTGAACTTGCGTTTAATACCGGATTACCGGAATTGATACCGGGATCACGGTATTGACTTTTCCAATACCGGTATTGATACCGGTATTAAAAAAAATCCGGTATTTGAAAGCCCTAGTTCAGTCTAAGTGTCTTCGGATCATCTCTGGATGTATGAAGTCCTCGCCTATCGGTGCGTTGCAGGTCGAATGCGCTGAACCTCCCCTAGCTCTAAGGCGACAGTACCTAGCCTCCCGTTTCTTGTCTAGGGTAATTTGTAGATCTTCCCATCCCCTTATCACCAAATTAAATGAACTGAATTCCATAAGCAGAACCTCAAATTATTGGAAAAATAAGGAAATCCCTTTAATCCTCAAACACTTTCGTCTAACTCAATATTTAGAATACCCAATCGTACAGTATCCCAAATTACCCCTCTTTCATTTCGATTACAAAGTCTTGTGTTTCATCCCAAAAATCCACTTCAACATTGGTATACACAAAAATTCCCCCGCAGCGAATTCGATGTTCAACGCGTCTGTGGGAGAGCGATGGAACGGCTTCCAGAGATTTTTTACAGACGCTTCGAAGTCTACCGACTCTAGTCATACAGGAGCTGCAATGTTCTTCGAAGACTCCAGGATCATATTACAGTATAAATGCCCCAAGGAAGCTTCTGTGTTCACAGGCGAGTGTGTGGCTTTATTGGAAGCATGTCTTTTTATCGAGTCCCACCGCATTGATAAAGCCGTTATTTTTACAGACTCCCTAAGTTGTCTCCAAACCCTAGCTCAAAACCCTTTCAAAAGTAAATTACACAGTTCGCTTATTTTAAAAATTAAAAAATCCCTTCTCTCGTGCAGTAATAGCCAAAAGGATGTTCAGCTGGTTTGGATACCCAGCCATTGTGGCATCAGAGGCAACGAGTACGTCGATGCCTTGGCCAAAAGTGCATGTTCGTCTCCTACAGCCGACCTCGGTCACAACGCCTATCAGGGCTATGATTTACTGAACCTCCCAAAAGAGAACCTTTATAGTTCCTGGCAACAGCAGTGGAACACGACTGGGTAGAAAAAAGGCAAATTCTTTTATGCTGTGCAACCATATATCAGGCCGAAACCTTGGTTCTACACATACAAAAAGGTGTCGAAATCAATTATCTCCGTCCTCTGTAGAATTCGCTTGGGTTTTTGTTGCACTCCTGTGTTCCTGGAAAAAATCCGTGTACGGGACTCATCTCTATGCGAATGCGGCCTGGAAGAAGGCACACTGGATCACATATTTTTTAATTGCCCAAATATCGTTCCATCTTCAGATTTATATAAACGTCTCCCGAAATTCAAGATCCCTCTTCCCATTAACTTATCTTCCCTTCTAACATTCCCTACACCAGAACTGCTTGTGGCGCTGATGAGTTTCATCCGCCACAACAATATAAAACTGTAAGCCGGAGTACCAAACATTGTCTGTATGGTTGAGGTATAAGATTATGTAATCGTTTAACAACTATAATATTTATGTATTTTTATTCTTTGTTTGTTTCAGTCCTGTACTAACCCAACAAGTTCAACCGTACCAATTGAAGAAACAGTGACTACCATTCCTGTTCTGAATCCGCGAGTTGACAGTATGTTTAAAAATTTAAAATAACTATTTAATTATGTAAATCTATTGATATGAATCACAAAATGGTACAAATGAAGAAAAGATTATTAATTATTAATTTTATTTTCCCTTGAGAAAAATGATACTTTTTATCTGTGAATCACGTGATTAGAAACACCAATCAGAAAACGAGACGTCATCGTTCAATATTTTGACAGCTGACTGGTTATCTTTAGTTGGTGCGTAAGACAAAATAAGAAATAACTAACTAACTGCTTGCACTGTCTGGACAGGTCCGCTCAAATTTACGTGGCTATTTCCTCAAAAGAATACCAAAGACATGAACCTACATGCTTCTCATATACAAATACAAATTGTTTGGACTTTAAAAGAGACGTTGACGACAAACTCAGAGGGAGTTTGTTTCGGTGTTTCTTCTCAGAGTAGCCAGTTAGGAAATATTGGCCTCATCTAGCTAAACTAAACACGCAAAAAATCATGACGTGTAAAAGTGTTATTATAACCAATTTACAAATAAATATTTCATTTCATTTCATAACTAACTCTCTCTCTTCTGGTTCATTTGTCTTATCGTCCTGTAATAGTTGTTCGATGAGTTCCTTTTTTTGTCTTTTTAAAAAAGCAGATAGGTAGATATATTATTTATTGTACACCAATGTGTACACCATAACAGTAAAACAAATATGGACTTAACAACTAAAAAGGGTGATACAATGGGCGGTCTTATCGCTAAAAGCGTTCTTTTACAGACAACCTTTGGATGGATTTGACACAGAAGTTCTAACCACTTCTTGCGAATATCTCTTTTTAAAGGGACATGAATAAATAGTTTCATTAGCGTTTTTATAGTAGTATTCCCACAACAAGGTACTGCACAGCACTGATAATAATTTTTCACGTTCATAATAGAGTAAAATATCATAAAATACCCGAAGTACATTTATGTGCCAAATGCCAGGAAAGTTGTTTTTTGAACGATGACGTCATACATCGTCACGTGACCACAATGCCACGATTTAGGCCATAGTTTTTAATAAATTAAAAAAATACTTATATTTTAATTGAAAGGTTAAGTGATGAATAAAATATTATTTTACGAGTATACATGAAGCGCTTCGAAGCGTTTCAAACAATTTTTACAAAGTTGTCAACTCGCGGATTGACCTTTTGTCTTTTTCCTTTTCTAATTTCATTTTGTCTCTAATCATACACACTTGCTTTTCCAATTATTTTAGACATTGGCAGAATAGTCGACATCGGCTCCACTTGCCATTAACAAAAAATAGAATAGAATAGCTAGAAGTAACGGTGTCGGTGTGGTGTGCTTCGAGTTGCATCGAATGGGAATCCAGCTCAGATATTCCTGACGCTGGTATTCTGCTGGACTGGATCCCGGCAGCGCCGCGCCGTACGGACGTCGAACAGGTGCAGAACAATAATTGAATGAACACGTAATTAGTGATTTGTGGAATTGGCGTTGTTTGGTGAGTATTTTGCGTTTTTTTGGTATAAGTGTGATATTAATACAGATATGATGGGAATAGAAATTATAAATACTACATTCAGTCAAAAAAGTATCGGGAATGGCTGATATGTTTATGGCGAAAGCTTAGCTGACATTAATTTGAGCATCTAAAAGTGACTTATATACGAAAGCAATTCTACTATTTTTCTACGTTTTTTCAAAGTATCACATTACCTAGTTAAGTCCGGATAAAAAAATATTTTAAATGAAAAGTTATTTGATTTTTTCACAGACAATTAGTGATGCCATTTTGTATTTATTCTGCCAAGTGACAGTAAGTGCAAGAAGTGCAATATTATTGTAATAAAAACTTTTTTGCAAAAAATAAAACCGACTTCCATATCAAAACACTACAAAGCCAAAAATAATTTTCTTTTCGGAAGGCGGTGTGAAAAAAAAGAAAACTTTTCACAATCAATTTCACACCGCCTTCCGAAATTAAAGTTATTTTTGGCTTTGTAGTGTTTTGATATGGAAGTCGGTTTTATTTTTGCAAAAAAGTTTTTATTTTCGCGCTTTTTAGTGGGTCAGTTTGTAATTAATCTAGTTACAAAATACAAAATGTCAACTACTTATCACCTTTTACACAATATTGCTTTTCCCAATGCAGAGCCATTAATTTTTGAGGAGTTCTGGTATTTCACCATCAGCTCTACTTCACCATATGCATTGAGACAAGCATAAACTGCTTAGCATCCACATTCAACTAATCGAATCGCAATCCACAAAATACTTATTATTGAGTAGTTTCGGTGGCTATCTGTGTCTTCATCATCAGTTCCACTTCCCCAAATGGTGCTTTTCGAGAGCAACCACACAAGTTACAACTGCACAAGAAATACCCAAAACGCTATAGGTGGGCTTATAATATTTAAAGAGTTCCCTCGATTTCTCCATGATTTCATTATCATTGTCATCACGTTAGGATCTGTCCTAACAATGGGACCAACTAGAATGTATGCCCTTCCAAATTAAAAAGAATTTTCCAAATCGGTTCGTAAATGACGGAGTTATGCGCGAACAAAAAACGCAATGCAGAGTAAACGAAAAGATCGTCAATGTAAATATTTTTTTTAGACTTTTGTTGATTTTTCAGAAACGGCTTGTCTGATTTCGATAAAATTTTCATGGAACCATTTGGGAAGTACACCCTTTCCAACAAAAAATATTTTTTCAAATCGGTTTGTAAGCGATGGAGTTATGCCCGGACAAACATAAAAAAAAATATATATAAACATCCGAATTGAGAACTCCTCCTTTTTTAGAATTCGGTTAAAAATCAGTTTCAGTTTGTTATTGTAACAAGAAGGAGTAAATGAAAGGAGTGAATAATGTTTATTTATAAGTGGAATTGTTCTTTGTAGGGAGGTAAAAATATTGTAGTGTAAAAATAAATAAATTACTTTCAATTAATGACTGGCAAAAAGACTATTATCCCAAGTCAAAAAAATATAACTTGGTTTGACAACTGTTTATTGTTCATTCATACTTTTGGACAAGAAGGAAAATAAAGAAACTCAAGACGTGGCTTCGGCCTTACTTATTTTTGGACAAGAAGGATGAAACTGAAGACGAGGCTTAGGCCTTACTTTTAGACAAGAAGAATAATAAGCACTGAAGACGAGGCGGTATGGTCCAAGACCTTAGCCTGCCCGAGAAGGGCGAAGGAAAAAAAAAATGTTTATTGTTCATGTCACATTACCTTCAAGAAAAATATTTATATGTATAATCTATGGTTAACTGATTACTAGGCAGCATGGTCTAAGACCTTAGCCTGTTCCGTCAGGAACTAATCTACTTTAAAAAAAAAGTTCATGTCACAGACGCTTGCATAAAAAAAAAATTGTGCCTTGTGTTGCTTTCGATTGTTTTCCGTTTTCTTTAATTTTCACTTGACCTGGACATAACCTACAAAAGTTCATGACTGAATTTATATTATTCTCGCACTTCTCGAACAAAAATTCTTCCACAAACTAATTCAGAAGTTGACGCCGAGTTAAACAAGATATTTTTCATTTAAAGACGCAAAAATTAAACTCGGCTAAATTAATGTATGGGTGGCTGCCATTGTTCTTTAAGTTTCTGTTATTGTTGTGTTAGATTGGCTCAACTGTTTTCCATTTTGGCGCGGAATTTGGGGTAGTGGGTAGTCTTAGGGGCGCAGTTGCATATTCTATTATTTAGATTAAAATACATATAATTATCTATTATAGTGCTGTTTTAAGGTTTAAGTGAAATACCATCGAGCAATCACCTTATTCACCAGATATAGCCAGCACTTCATGGCACTCGTTTTCATTCGGTAGAAGACAAAGGAAATTTTGCGAGAACTGAACTCTATAAGTGTATCGTTGCTGAAGGAGTATACTTTGAAGGCAATAAAATAACTTTGGTTGAACAACTAACATTTTGTGTATTCTTGATCGTTTCTTGGTACTTTCTTGACTGAGTATTATAATGATTAAGTTGCTTGTAGTAGGTATTTCCGATATTGACAGAAATGAATTGGCTGTGATTGGATCAAATACACTCAATGTTTTGTTTGTTTATTTTGGCTGGCCTGCAACGGGTACATTTGGTAAACATAAATAAACGACGTGTTCGCAATCGGCTCGTCCAATTCCTTCTGCGAGTTAATAAGGAACTGTCAAAGCCAAGGTTTGATCAAGCAAAAGGCTTGATCCCGAGGGCTTGACAAATGATGGGATAGATGATTGATATTTTTTATTAACTATCGCAAACATTTTAGGCAGTCTTATAAGTGGAGTTTGCCTACGATTTAATATCAGGCGTTACAGTTCGACATTGACTATATAAGTTACTTACACACGTGAAAGGGATGCTATAGTCGTTGAAACGGCAATAACATCCGTTTCACGTCCTTAAAGGATGTTAAAGCACAACGTACAAAAATTCTCATGTATTACGCAAGGTAAAATGTGTCTATGTAGTATAAGACGATATGGTGTATGAGAATGATGTCACCCGTAAGTCCCGATGTCGATGGCTGCATTATCTGCTTGATAAGATTAAAATTATAATAGAACAGAGAAGATAGTATCGCCGATATTGAAACACAAATTGTCAAATACATCGAATTGATAGGTTGTGTACGTAAAACAGGTGAAAATATCAAGTGTTATTGTAATTGATTGTGAAAGAAAAGTTACAAGCCGATCGACAAAGTCTTACAGTGGATTGAAATATCGATTAAATAACTGACAAAATGGAAAACGACCACAATGAGTACTATCAAAATTACTCTGGATTCGAGATTTTGCTAAAAAAAAGCCGAGGCAAGAAGAAAAAGAGGGGCAGAAATACAAGAACACAAAATAGCAATACAGATACCAAAAAAGATGCGGGGACTTTAGAGTCAATAGATGATGCGGCCTTAACGGATGATAATAGTGGAGATACAGAGGAAAGTTCTAAAGAAGTTACAGAATTACGAGCTAATGCAGATGATGCAGATGTTGACAACGATAACCGAGTGTCCTTAGATGCCATGATGTCAGTAGCACCAGAATATAATTTAGAAACAAAAGTGCAAGTCATTGAAAACGCCGAACTACAAGAGACTTCATTTGATAAATTAAATATAGAGGACGAGGCAATAGATACAATTGGAAATATTGAATCAAACCGACTTTCTATACTCAATACCAGAGCTTTACCTAAGGAGGCAACTACATATGAACTTGAGTCTTTTGACAAGCATGCTTTGATTATTTTTAATCAAAAAGAAATTGATGGTCACCAGCCGAGACTTGGTACAGAAAAAGATGTGGAAGCTTTAAAGAGAACGTTCGAGACTTTCGGTTTTGAAGTAACACCCCACGACAATAAGACGAAAGACGAACTTTTTGATGAGCTTAAAAAGTGTGAGTTATACTTTGCGTTTAGTAGTTTTATAGTGATGGAAACTTCATAATATATATTATCTAGATTGGAGCTGCAGTAAGGTCTAATAACTATGACGCTATGAGTGATGTTTTCACCAAATTTACTGTACATAAACTGAGTTGCGCATAGATGTTTGGACAAATTAGTTCATTGTTCAAATCAAAATATTCTATTTCACGTAAACCTACATGGGTACTTATAAAATGTTTAAATGTCAGAGGAGAGTGCACAGTTCAAATCCTCTGTCATTCGTTTCCTCTGGAGGAGAACCGGCAAGAAACTCTACGGCTCCTCCTTTTTTTTTAAATGTTTTCATTTTACTGTTTGAGAACACAAAGTAGACCAATCAAAATAGTACAAAGTAATAGGTTACTTCTAGGTAAGCGTGCTCCATCTTCGACCACATCATTACTTACCATCAGGTGAGATGGTGGTTAAACGCGAACCTATTATCAATAAAGAAAAAACTTATATTTTTTTAAATCTTTATTCATTTAAGGATTTTTAACAATGTGTTAAGTATGTTAATTCCATCGTAATCTTTTAATTTATAACTTACAAATTAACTAATGAATAAACCAATGCCGCTGTGGCAACATTGGTTTGGATAAAACACTATTAAATAATATACCTTCATCTAATACTTCGAATTGAATGGACAGACGTTCACCTCCGAGTTTGTTTTGGTGTTTCTTATTTGAGTAGTCTGTAAAGAAAGAACGGCCTCAGCTAGTTTAAACTGAAAACAAAAGAAAATTACGTATAAACATTAGTTATTGTCAACTAGATTTTCCCGCGCAAAATACGATATCAGGAAATAATAATATAATTATGTCAGGATTACAACTTTCAACAATTCAAATTCATTCAAATCCAGTTTTTGCGTGTAACAGTAACAAACATTTATCCATATTTATGGATGGATGTTTGTTACTGTTACACGCAAAAACTGCATTTATAATATTAGTAAGAAGATACATAAATGAACCATCGCTAGGGTTTGTCTAAAGTTGACTCTACGATGATTTTTCCGTAAACTAGTTTTGGGAGATAGTTCACTACAAAGCGATACAGATGTTTTAAGTAAATTAAATGTTATTACCCTTCATTAATGATTGATCTATTTTGGACATGTATTTTTTTAAAGTATGACTTAAGATGGTAAATTAGACAGTTGAAATCTTAGAAATTTGCGAGAAAACAAGAAAAAAATATCTTAGAAATGGCTCTTAAAGAAAACGGTCAAGATAACTTTGACTTAAGATCAACTTTGGCGTGGTTTTGTCGGTTTCTGTTCAGTTGGAAGGCGCCACACCGAAACTTGTTGACTAGTTTGCATGTGAAACTCGTAAACCCCAGGTCTCGAGTAACAATGCGTTTCATAAATGTTGAGTTGCAATTGACTCGTTCTAGCATGTCCTCACTCTTATGCGATTGAGTTTTTGGAGAAAATTCAGGTCTTTTGGGACTAGCCGAGTGGCAACATGTTTCATACAGGTGAAGGTGATTATTATAAAATGGTACCGATCAACTCGTGAGACACAGAAACTTTCTGTGTCTCTAGCGGCTATCTCTCTTAAATTTGAATGAAGATATTCGGTCTTTTCTCTTCACTTATGCGATGGTAACTTCAGTTGAAGACGTTGATGGCCCACTAGAGCGAGGCAAATGTTCCATCACATCTCAACCGCTTTAGAAAGCTTTGTACCACCACTTTGTATAAGCACGTGTTTTTGATAAAGTCGTAAGTCTCTACCATAACTCTCTCTACCGTAAGCCTTTTGTAACATTTTCAGGGAGTCCGAACACGAAATTACATTGGCGATGCAAAATTGATAACAACTCTTTGTTCTTTGTTTTTGTTCTTTATGAAATTCACAATACACACTAGATATGATTTAACTAAAAACGGTAATGTATTTAATCTAAATAACAGATGTAACTAAACTTTCGCCAAAATGGAGATCAGTTGTGCCAATCTAACACCAAAAAAACCCAACCAAATCTTGAATTTGGAATATTGTTCCAAATTCAATTTTTTGTTGTGTTTTTTTTTCAACAATTTATCCATTCCCAATGGTACTTATTTGCCTGAATGCACCTACTTATAGATTCTTTGTTTGAAAAATTATATTTAACACAATGTGTATGAAGTGTAAATACATTCAGTCAAAGCACTAAACTAGATCGTCTTGTCCGGTAGTACTAGAAAATGTTTATTTCGCTTCGATAATTAATTTTCTCTATTAAAGATAATAATAATTCCTTAAATATTGTTTACGTAGCATGATATCACTGTTCGTCGTTTCTTGTGTGTCGAATATTGTCTGTTAATTGGAAAGTATTTGTTAGCATACTTTAGTCGGTGATAAAATGTCCACAAGATTGCTACTAATGGGAATTTTAACCACATTGCTTGTCCTTTAAACAAATACATCATCTTGGTTCACCTGGGTGAATCAGTTCCAAGGTGAACAAAGGCGACCGCGTATGTCGAATCATTTCTTGTCGAAGGTAAAATATTCGGAGGGAAATGAGGACACCAAAACGTCTACTTTGTTTACCTGGATGACCCAGTAGAAAAAAGTGGTATAAACAATCGAAAAACACTAGTAACGAATTCTCCATTTCTTTTCAGTCAGTGAAAGAGACTTCACAGACTATGGGTGTGTGGCTGTCGCGATATTAACGCACGGGTCCAACAACGGCATGCTAAGGGCCAAGGACCAGCTCTACAGTGAGATTGAGGTCATCAACCAGTTTAAGGACTACACAAAACCTACCCTCGTGACTAAACCCAAGATTTTTATCATCCAGGTAAATTGTGCAATCTTAACATTTTTTTTTTTTTCTGAAAATTTTCAAATGTCTCCCGCTGTGTGTGGAGCGGGAGTGTCAGACGTATACTGACTAAAACCCATACAACTCTTTGAGGCGCGCGAGGAACTGCGCGACTGCAACCCATTCCCCCTCGCCCTGCACCATGGCCTGCACCAGGGTTGGACGCGAGAGGTCGCCGCCACCGATCGCCTCCACGAGGACACGGCGGTGCTCCGCCCAAGCGGGGCACACCTCTGTATGCTCCACCGTGTCCTCCGGGTGGTCCCCACAAGGACGACACCCAGGCGTGTCCTCCCGTTGAATCCGAAATAGATACTTCCCGAAACAACCATGTCCTGTAAGCAACTGCGTCAAGCGAAAGGTGAGGACGCCATGACGTCTCTCTAGCCACTCCTCAAAGAGGGGGACTTACCGCCACGATTGCGGCGTGCCCAGCAGTCCTTACATCTATACGAAAAGTCCTTGTAATTTTCTGATTCTACGTTTGCGTCCGAAAAATTGCTGATTAAATAAATATAATCAGCTTTTTGTATACAATCACTGGAACCATACATTTTCCCTCTAAGCCTCCTATATATTTTGAAGTCGTATTGCAACGTGAATGAGTAAAACTGCGTGCCGGGGCTGCGGGAATGGTCTACCGAGATGCCGGGGATCGGGATCCGGTACAAGAGCTCTGACACTCCTTTCCACACTTACTCTTACTTCCACTAACATTGCGATGGTTTGCTTGAAGTTACTCGCAAAAGCAATAGCATAAACAGCATTTTCATTTTGTACGATATGGTACCAACTGTTAAAAATTAAAGACTTGACGATGAATATATAGTACCACTTGATAAAGTGAAAAATACAAAATAAAATACTTCTATCACTTTTGTAATAATGCCCTATTTGAGACAGGAATTTGTGCATATCAATATCTACACATGGGTAGCAACTATATTGAACCTGCACTTACTTCTTGTAGAGTAGTCAGATCAGAAAATTTTGACAGAACATACCTAATATGATTTTCTCAAGCAGTTACCGCGAGCAATGAGACTTTCTCTCTCGAATTTCAAAATCTGCTAAGGAAATGAAAGGAACTTTTACAAGAGAGCGCATAAACGTAAAAAATTGGCCAAGTGCGAGTCAGACTCGCCCATGAAGGGTTCCGTAGTAACTATAATAAATATAATATAATATATTTATTTGATAAAAAACCTTACAAATTACTTAAAACTAGCTTGTTTACAATTTTTACAACTACGCCAAATAACTTTGTTTTTCATAGTGTTTGTATGAATTACAAACTTATATTTGCGGTTTTAGAAAATATGCTGTATCTCAAAAACTGCTCTCGTACTGATCTCGTTCAAAACAATTTTGGTTGAAAGTTTACATTAAGATCTACAGCATGTGTTTTTCTTAGATTTTCACTCCATTATTATAGAAGTTAGAGGGGTGGGGGGGGACATTTTACTACTTTGGAAGCGTATATCTTTTAAACGATTAACTTTATGAAAAAGTCATTTTAGAAACCTCAATGTCATTTTTAAAGACCTGTCTATAGATACCACACACGCATAGGTTTCATGAAAAATTCAGTTTCAGTTCCATGTATGGGGAGCCCCCTTTTATTTTAAATATTTTTTAGTTTTTTTCTTAAAATCGGAGACCGGTTCACAGAATACATCTACCTACATATATAGTCCTAATAATTTCGGAATAAAATGTCTGTGATATACGGACGGACAGACGGACAGACTTGACGAAACTATAAGGGTTACGTTTTTTGCCATTGGGCTACGGAACCCGAAAAAGGTATTGGATGTATTATTATCGAATACATTTTAGTTGGTTAAAGTGACTTGCGAAATTTTAAAGTGGTCACGAGTGACTGAATGGTACACTTGCTAGATATTAAAAATACTGATTCTGCCCGCGACTTCGTTCGCCTGGGAGGTTTTTCCCGCGTAAATCCCGTGGCGCGTGGGAATTCGGCGTTAAAAAGCAGCCTGATGATCTACTTACCAAAATTTGAGATTAAAAAACATTCATGCATCCATCCTCACAAAGTTTCGCATTTATAATATTAGTAAGAAAGATAAGATAGTAAGAAGCAATTTAAACTCTTAAAGCGTTGATGCTTTTGTATCTGGTAGGTCCTTACCTACTAGGTTTGCAAACTATGCAATAAAACGGTTTCTATAAAGAAAAACTTTATTTTTCTTTTTATTTTTCACTAACTGTCAACTTCTTATCCCCTTTTGCAAAAACAAGGGAATGAAATATTTCATTCCCCGATGCAGGACCGTTAATTGTTGAGGAGTTCTCCTGGTACTTCAGCATCAACCCCACTTTACTCATTATTTGTGCATTGTGACGAGCATAAAGCACTTGCCTAACAACCATAATTAGGGTTGCCACCCGTACTTTATAATAAAGTATTGTACTCTATACTTTATGAGAACAATAAAGTACACGAAAATACTTTATTTCGCATGATTTGGTTTCTTTGGGATTTTGAAAAGTTTAGTCGTAATAAACAAAGCGTCTCTGAATTTGATAAAAATTAATTACTTATTTACTTTAATTTAAATATAGACTGTAAAGATGCTGTACAATTGTTTAGTAGAGATACTAATTTGATACAAACTGCAAAAAATAATAAGAAATATGTTTTTAAACATAACTAGCTGCCCACCCCGGCTTCGCCCGGGTGCAATTTTTCTTTCGGTATCATACAGTTTTCTTTCCAAACCCTATCCAGACAATTACGAACACAACAAAAAATAATTAGTCAAATAAATTCAGCTGTTCTGAACTAATGCGCTTACGTACATATACATTCGGCAATAAAAATTTTGTACACAACCCGCCCTGGCTTCACACGGGTTGTTTTCAGAAAATATAAAATAGCCTATATATGTTACTCCGAGGAGATGAAGCTTTCGGTAAAATTGGTTGAGTAGTTTTTGAGTTAAATCGTAACAAACAAAAAATCAATCACCTTTCCTCGTTATACATACTATTAATTTAGATGATTAGGATTAATACCGTATTTCTGTAAATACCTTTTACATTACCGCTTTATAATTGCCAATTTTTTAAAGTATTAAACATATGAATGGATGGATGAACATAGGTAGGATGTTATCTTTGACATATAGTGGCTCAAAACAAGATGTTGAAAATTATCGGCCCATTTCCATACTATCGGCCTTTTCAAAGCTTTTCGAGCGGCTTGTGCATGACCAGTTGTACCCAATGATACACGACAGAATACTTCAGCAACAGCATGGATTTGTAAAGAAAAGATCTACAACCACCAACTTGATAGCTTTCACTGACTACTTATTTAATAGTATGGACTCACGTGTGCAGGTGGACACTATTTATACTGATTTTAAAAAAGCCTTTGACAAGGTCGATCATGAACTGCTCTTAAAAAAAATTGCATTCAACGGTATCCGTGGGAATTTGTTGCGTTGGTTCACATCCTATGTCTCCAACAGAACGCAAAGAGTTGTAGTTAATGGGTCTCATTCCACGACCATAATAGCAACGTCAGGAGTACCACAAGGCTCAATTCTCGGGCCTCTTTTATTTGTTATTTTTATTAACGATATTAACCTTTGTTTTCATAATTCTAAGTTTTTACTTTATGCTGACGATCTAAAAATTTTTAGGCCTATTAAAACAACACTCGACTGTCACCTAATTCAACAAGATCTCGATCGCCTAGCAGAATATTGCATGCAGAATAAACTACACCTTAGTATTCCCAAATGTTGTTGTGTCAGCTTCACTAAAAATAAAAAAATTGTCAAACATTCGTATAAACTACAAAACGAAACACTAATCAGAGCTAACTCTGTTCGTGATCTGGGAGTATTACTCGATGACAAACTGCACTTGGATGCGCATGTTGATAAAATAATTAGTCGTGCTTATCGTATGTATGGCGTTGTGATGAGATCAGCCACTGAATTCATACATCCTCGTATTTATTTACATCTTTATAGGACTTTAATCCGGTCTCAGCTCGAGTATGCAGTGCCGATGTGGAGTCCCTTCTATAACAAGTACACTGACTGTATAGAACGAATTAAACGTAAATTTCTAAAAACTATGCATTACCGTTGTTGCCAAAGACGAATACACCTCTCTTATGTTGAACAACTTAACAAGTACAACCTACTCTCTTTGAAGTCAAGACGTATTTTCTTGGAGACAATGTTCCTGTACGATTTATGTAACAATGCGTATGACTGTGTAGAAATTAGCAATAGGCTGTGCTATGTAGTCCCTAGGACAATTCAAGGACGAGAGGTGCGCTCACGGCCCGTATTCGCCGTCACTTCTAGTCGTACGAATGCGGGCCTGCGGGCACCTCTTCGTCGCCTTGCTAGCAATTACAATAAGTTCTTTTCTGACTTGGATCTATTTTCACTACCAGTTAGAAGATTTAGAAATTTGCTTTTATATAAAATTAGAAATTTGCCTGAATAATTTTAGCTTTGTAATCGTATACACCTAGTAATTTTGAACATACACCTATTATCCTAACTTTAATAACAATACTGTCTTTTTCTTGTACATCTGTGGAGAACGTTGTTGGTTGCACATTTGTATAACCCTATATGTTCCTATTTTTTTTTGTTATGTATAATGTGTAACTGTTTGTTTTCCCTAACAAATAAAATAAAAATAAAAAATAAAAATATATACATTTATGCCATCGCGGACTTTTCTGTAGGCATATATATGATACACAATTCCACCATACATTGATATACTACATAAACTTTTGGACTAGGTACCCCGGCTCGGAAGCGAGGCGCCCGGTTAAATCACGGCGACACGTAATTAATTTCGTTGCGCATTATTTTCATTTTGCTATATCTTCTAAGGTATTC
Source organism: Tholera decimalis (assembly GCA_943138885.2). Lineage (NCBI taxonomy): Eukaryota > Metazoa > Arthropoda > Insecta > Lepidoptera > Noctuidae > Tholera > Tholera decimalis. The sequence continues at coordinate 9,362,804 of OW964570.2, read as the reverse complement.
ATTTAATTTGCACGGTGTAAAGGAAAAATTAAACTTCATGAAATGCTCAAGCCAACTAACGTATTTAAAATGATAAGGATTAATACAGTATTTGTGTAAATAGCTTTCCAATTACCGCTTTATAATTTATATTTTTTAAGTATTAAAATGGATGTATGTTAAATGGATGGATGGATGTTTTATTATGTTATCCGTAAGAGATAGGCATATGCCATCGTGGACTTTTTTGTAGACCTTTCTAAGGTGTACAGTACTGTAGTACATTATTTTGATCTATCTCGTACGGTTCACCCAGCGTTTGCAATATAAACGCAAAAAATTGTTTATTAAGACATGACATTAGAAAACTCTAAAACGATAATTGTTTCTCTACTATATTACGCATGTATTATACATATAATCCTACCTCTTGAATCATTCTATCTATTAAAAACCGCATCAAAACCCGTTGCGTAGTTTTAAAGATCTAAGCATACATAGGGACAGACAGCGGAAAGCGACTTTGAAAATAAATTGTGCTTTATTTGATGCTATGTACTTTTTTTGCTTACCTATTTTAACCAATGTAGATACTTTAACCGCAAAAGGAAAAGGTGGCAACCCTAACTATAATATTCAAAAATCGAATAGCAACCAAGGAAATACTTAGGTATTATTGAGTAGTTCCAATAGCCAGCTGTGATCTTTATCATCACTTTCACTTTATCAAATAGTGCTTTTATTTTTAGCGCCAAAGAGCAACTGCCCATGTTACTATAAAAATCCCATGAAAAACATAAATGTGAAATGAGAGCCAAGATCAATATTATCATAAATGCCTTGGTTGTTGACTTCAACGACAAAAGAAGTGAAATCTAAATGGGTGCCAAGTTCAATGGTCAGTCCTGAAATTTATTTATAACAACATAAAATATCATTTATTCTTATAACTTAGGAGAATATATTGTAGCCTAAGGTCTGACCTGGCTAGTTCTTATTTATGAATTATTATGTTCGATGGTTAGTTTCTACCAGCAAGCCAAATTTTCGGAATAATAAAATAAGAACCGATAAGTAACAGGCTTAGAACTTGCAAAGGCTATAATATAATTCGTATATGAAAACTAGCCTAGGCTAGCCAGCTACAATATATTCTCCTAAGCTATAAGAATAAATTATATTTTATGTTGTTATAAATAAATTTCAGGACTGACCATTGAACTTGGCACCCATTTAGATTTCACTTCTTTTGTCGTGGAAGTCAACAACCAAGGCATTTATGATAATATTGATCTTGGCTCTCATTTCACATTTATGTTTTTCATGGGATATCATTACTTTTTGTACATAAATTAATAGTAGGTACTTACTTATAACAAAATTAATACTAAATGGTTTTTTGTTAAACTACTGTATTTTCCTACGTTTACGGGGTATAATTGTCCTTTTTGTGTTATTTTCTGTATTTTCTTGTACCTTTGAAATGTTCGAGTGAATTGCCCATTCATTATCCGGAATTATTTTTACGCGTTTTACCTCCATGGTGTAGTGACCCTCTAAGATAATAGGTGGTGCTACTGGTTGTAGAATACGGTTAGTTACGCGTAATAAATACGAAAATTTACTATATTCTTATTTATAAGTACAAAAACGGAAATATTTGGATTAAAAAAAATTAAGGGTGGTATTTAACTCGTTATATATTCACGTAAAGATCTTAAAATCCACATATAGAGATTTACAGGCACTAATTATAAGTTAAGTGAAAATTATAATAAAATGATAAAAAATTATCAGTTTCTGATTTTTGCCTTTGTATTCACCTAATTACCTATCTTCATGCCAAATTTGAACTTTCTAGGTCATCTGGAACTGGGTTATAGTTTTGATCTATAGGTCAGTCATAAAAATGACGAATTTTGGACGTTAAAATCTAAATAACCGTTTGAGATATGTTTATAAAATTTGGAACACATATGTATCTCGCCAGTTTCAATATATGAGCCAAATTTGACAAGTTTAGGTGAAATAGTTTTTGAGTTATGAGGGGCTCAAAAGTGGCTCCAAATGGTTCGTGTAATATTACACACGGTGAGCTGCGCGCCAGTTCTTGGCTTGACACGCTCCCGCGTGTCTAGATACCCAAATCGCTATAAGTGTGCCTATAATATTTGAAGAGTTCCCTTGATTTCTCCAGGATTCCATCATTAGCTCCTGAAGTCCTGACTTGATAACAATGGGACCAACTAGACAGTATACCCTTTCATACAAAAAAAGATTTTCCATTTCGATCCAGCTGTCTACGACTTATGAGGTAACACACATAAAAAATACAGTCGAATTGAGAACCTCCTCCTTTTTTGAAGTCGATTAAAAGTGTACTATACTAGGTTTCGAAATGGGGCAGCCCATCTACTGGCTGTCTTATTACAGTTATTACAAACATCCGTTTACTTATCAGAATTGCGTATGAAGTGTCAGCCTCTTGAGATTCGCACTGGCCTTGTGACGATAGCTAATCCTCTCCAACCCCGGCCTGACTGGTAAAACATATGATCACGATAAGGATACCAGAACGGTTACTCATTAGATTTTGTTCTTATCAAAATTTTAAAGACAAAGACTAAACGTAGTACTTACGTTAAATGAATCATTGGTGTTTATTTATCCTTGAATCTAAGCGGAAGTTGGTAATCCATGTTATTATTTTGATACTAATGTAATTTTAAGTCTATAAGACATAAGTAGCGAATTTTGCAAATGTTGCATAATTTATGTTTCATTTACATACAACCAACGAATTAGGAATGATAATACAACTTTAAATAAATGATAGAATAAATCCTTCTTCATGAATCACTCTATCAATAAATTGATGAAAACTTGTTGCATGAAAATTGTTTAGTAGTTTTGAGTTTATTGCGAACGGACGGACGCGGTGGGAGACTTAGCTAAGGTGTGTGTGTAACTCTCTGCCGGCTGCTGTATTCTCTGCCACATATGACCCGTCAGCCTTTAAAGCAAGAGTAAACAGGCATCTTCTGGGCTCGCTCGTTCCATGGTAGACCTCATCTAACACTTACCATCAGGTGTGATGATGTGATCGGGGTCTAGAGCGGACTTACTCGTAAACGTAATTTAAAAAAAATCTTTTATAATTAATTAGTATAGTAAGTATAGTATTTGTGCCTAGAAGTCGTTCCCGTTCCCAGTAAACTTTTAAACTTAGCCTGCCTCGTTGTCTGTTGAGCATGAGGTCTTGGGTTCGATTCCAGGCAAGGCCAAAAATGCTATTGAGTTTTCTCTAAACAATTTCTCAGTAGTACCTAGCCCGGAGTTTGGAAGTTGGCGATGTGAAACACCCGTCTCTCGGAAAGCCCGTAAGGCCTTTGGCCCTAGTTGTCATTTGGACTTCTTCAGGCATTCTTCGGCAGTCGTTATGGGCAGTCAGAAAATTTGATAATGGTCTGGCCAAGAGGTATCGTGTTACCCCACAATACGACAGCCAGGTTACTGGATTGTGGAGGTCATATAGGCAGTAGCAGTAAGTAGACTGGAAGCCGACCCAAACATTGTATGAAAAAGGCTACGCAGAAGACAATCTCATTCAAACTTATTTTCTTTCTTTCCAGGCGTGTCGCGGTACAAAAATCATGACAGGCGTCCCAGTGTTCCACGCAGGAAAGGTTCGCAAAGATCTGGATGAAGAAGACTTGGAACCATACATCCTACCCGTGGAATCTGACCTGCTCATTTTACATAGTTCCTATCCTGGACGCGCTTCGCACAGGTATTTTTTTATGCTACTTAAAAGGGCTGCATGCAGTCTTTTTTTATTGTTTATTGGCTTGCGTTTGACCACCATCTCACCTGATGTTAAGCGATGATGTGGTCGAAGATGAAGTACGCTTGCCTGGAAGCAACCTATTCACTCTTGACTTAAAGACTCCCAGGTTATAGCTGTCAGGAAACACAGACTCCGGCAGAGAATTCCACTCCTTAGCTGTACGCACAAGGAAACTATTCCCAAAACGTTTTGTGCGTATGGGTAGGATGTCCACCATGTAACGATGGCGCGACGCCGTTTGTCTAGTAGTCCGATGATGGAACGGGCTTTAGACTTTTTACAGAATTAGACTGTGCAATTCCATCGCACACTCCCCGAAATGATGCCGATAGAAAACCGATAGGCTTGCAACACGTCGCCGATGTTCAAGGCTCTGAAGCTTTGTCTCGACCAGTTTTTCGTTGCCAATAAGCCTTTTGGCCCGTCTGACTCCAGATAGATCCAGATAGACGGAGCCTACTCGCCGCCAGGTGGCGTTAGTGTCTCGAACATTCTAGATGTCGGTTGAAGTTTCTCGACGTATTTAGCTAAGCGACTGGCGTAACAATAGGGTAACACGATACTCCTTAGCGAGACTAGTGTCAGATTTTCTGGCTTCTATTATGACGTGTTAAAACTTGAGTCGTTCCAGCGAGAAAGAGGGATGGAGCTACATAGCGTGTATAGCTTCATTCTTCTTTCTCGCTGGAACGACTCAAGTTTTAACACGTCATAATATGGCCCCAGGACTATAGATGCTAGCGGCAAACATTCCGAATCATTCCCGTCGAATACTTCGGAAGTATTCTGAAATATTCCGAAACTTTGGGAATATTTCAACTGTCAAAAAAAACAGGAAAATCGACCTTTGAAGTCTGTTAATATACCAAAACCTGCTCCTAAGTAGGTAAGAACAAATACTTTTCTGAAAACCGCATCAAAACGTGTTTGCTTGCAAGGTTTGCCTTTATTTGCTTTTATTGACTGGGCTATTATACGCGTTAAGTAGGTAGGTAATGATAAATACCTACCTATGCGACTCGCGAATATTCGCGATGCGTACAGAGCTACATACAAACTAACCAAAAACATAGGTAACCCTTTTTCAAATAGCAAATCAAATATGCTTGGCCTGGTTTTTTATTTCACAACTGACATTTAAGGCTATAATCACAGAAATCAAAAATACAGAGAAGTGGTAAGGGGGCGTATCGGTGTCCGCGCGACATGGCCACAGGGCTCATGTCACAGGCAAGTGGCCGTCTCCGCGAACTAGTGCGCTTTCGACGGCGATCGTGATAACATATATGAATGCCGAGTTGTTCTGTGGTATTTTGTAAAAACCGAAGCCAAAATCAAATCTATGTGAATCATGGAATCACTTACCATATGTAAGTACAAGTATTTTACAATATTTGTCTTTAAAATCATGAAAAACAATAAATCGTAAAATATTTCTTGGTTTTACTATGTTATTTTTGTTTTCAAATATCAGAGCGACTGTACTCCTTTTGCTATAAATACATTGCTCCTTAACCACTACCTGAGTTCGTCACTAAGTAACTGGACAAGCAATGTAAACATAACATACGAAACTGTATTACGCGGATTCATCGCGTAGTGAGGCCGCCACTTCTTGCGACGAATTAGTGATGTGCTTGTGCAGATCCACTAACGTAGGCTATCGACAGCAATGTCGATTGACGAATGAAATATTGCTATTATAGTTGAGGGGTTTTTCAACCGAAGACATAAAAAAGAGGAGGTTATCAATTCGACGCGTATATTATTATTATTTTTTTATGTATGATCACCGATTACTCGGAGACGGCTGAACCGATTTGAAAAATGCTGTTTTTGTTTGAAAGGGTATACTTTGAAATTGGTCCCATTGTCACCAAGTCAGGATCTGATGATGTCCCATCATCAGATCCTGACTTGGTGTAATTTTTTGGTAAAAATTTTTTATAACATACGGTAACCTCTAAGAAAATATGTTTAACTTTTATTTTACATGAGATGACAGAAATAAAAATACGTTGAAAAGTCAAGTGTACAAAAAAGTAAAAAAAAATAAACAATTTATTTTACGCCCGCAGCATGCGTAAGGAGTTCCGACGTCGCCGTCGCTACAATAGTTTATTTTTCAATCTGTCAACCATTTTAGCCCGGTTGGAAGATCGATGTAAATAATGTTTTTTTACTTATTTTGATTTTTTTACAGAGTAGTAGAGAAATGCGTAACCAATATTCGTAAAGTAAGTTACTTTAATTTTAGGTTAATAAACGGTGGTGTTTTTCGGTTTAGAATTATCGTATGTTATGCCTTATCCTCATGCTGTTTCTTTATTTTTTATGGTTTTTGTATTTTGCTTCCATTGAAGCTTCGAATGCGTTATAATAATCGGCATGGTTCAGATAATATATTTGTGAATTGAGCTTAAAATAAGTCAATATATTCATGCTATTTATTTGTTATGCATGGATGTGTGTTTGTTTTCATATATTTAACAATTTCTCTACTAACTAGGATTTTTCTTATAACAAAAACCTATTATAACCTACTAAACTATTACCTGCGGTTACCCCGCAGGTAATAGTTGCGTAACACACTTACAGTAGGAATCGGTTTCATTATGCTAAATCAACAACACTCACTGCGGTATTTACGTTGTTGAGCAGACCAATATTTCGAACATATGAAGCAATGGATTAGCAATATACGTCAAAATCATTCAGATCTTGATTTATAGTGTGTTACGTAATTATTGCGATGCTTATTATATGGTGACGTTTAGAAGTAGCTTAGGATGTATGTAAATGATAAATAAGTGCTTTTCGTACTTTTCAGCTTCCCAAAAAATGGTAACATAAAAAAGGAATGGATTGATGCCACAGGCATGCCACCTAACTGGTACCCTACAAAAAATAGCACCATATGCTCGGTTCACTTCAACGCAGAAATGTTCTAGTCTCTAAAGAAAAGTCGCAGGCTTTTTGAATGGACAATTCCAAAATTAAGAGTACAACTGATATTTGCAGAAGTGTGTTAAATTTTATTTTATTACTGAAAGCTATTCTCATGATTTAGGGTATTCATAAAATCAGTCATTCAACTTTTCAGGATTCTATACAACCTATACGGCTGGTATGTTCCGATCAAGAGCGTAATGTAAGTTAACATCGACTTCTATTTGACCTATCACTATGATAATTAAATATTAAGATTTAAGTCGAAAGCGCCAGGGTAGCCCTTAATACTTAGTAGGTAGTACTTAATAATAATTATGTAATGTTATGTTCTTAATAATATGTTTATTGTTATTGTAATATTTTCTGGACATGCCATTTTTTATTTGGTTAATTTTCAGGTGCCCAAAAAAAATTGTACAATAATAAATGGAAGAATCGATAACTTTCCGATTTAGTCAATCACTAGCGTATATGTAAAATAAATTGCTTTTGCACAGCACAACGATAGCGACCGATGTTTTTGTGTGGGTAAATTCTACGGTGCATGGTAAATACACGCTGTGTTTGACGGAATAAGGTTTATTATTGATTGTATAGTACGTTCTGATTTAAGAAATGCGGGTGTGTGCGCGAGTGCGTATCTATTGATTTTATTAAACTGCATGTGTAGTTGTTGCCCCGCCCAGCGCCTAACTGGAGACACACGGTTCCGATATAATTTCGTCTGTTGACCAAATCTACTTATTTATTTTATCTATGGCTATAATCGCATAGCACGACTTACAACTCGATCGCCTAATGCATGTATTTTGACCAATAGGATGCACGAAGCGTATTTTAGTAGTGTTCGTAATAGTAAGTATTAATATAATGTTACACGCCCTGTACTCACAAAATGCATATTATTTCTTATTGGGCGAAAACAGGAAGGGATGTGGTTTGTCACTAGCTGCGCTTCCGCAGAAATATTTTCTTAAGTGAGTATGCGTATCTTTGGCCGATAGTAGGTACCTACCTAAAAACAAAAGAATAAAAATCCTGTTAATCGCAGGCTAATAAATCTACCTATAAAAATATCAACATATACTTTATCAATCCCATTTATAATAAAATAAACATTTATATTTTACTCTCGTAGCGTACATACGTACTCTCGCAGTGAACAATAATTAAGTCACCCACCACACAACAAGCAAACACATTTATTCCCATTGAATTATTCGGGCGAAATATTCGGAAACATTCGATTGCGGGGTACGAATCTTTCTCGCGCGGGTGAAAACTTCTCCGGGGAGCAGCATCCCCTCCCTCTTACCGCACCCCGCACCGCCATCGCCTGCACGCACGACTCGTGGCCGGTGGCAGTCGGGTGCGCGCGTCGCGGTGCCAGCGCGGCGGCAGCGGCCGGCGCACAGTGATCGACGATCGATGCAAAATACGATTTTTCAGCAAAAAAGTTGAAATCTTAATAAATAATTAAAAGTTTCTTTAAATCAGAATGATTCAAAATGAATTTATCATTTTGAATAATTCCCATTTAAAGAAACTTTCCCCGAAGTATTCCGGAATTATTCGGAATTATTCAGAAGTTTTGCAACTATACCCAGGACCAACGGCTTTACATACTTCTCGAGGCACCGAGGATTCTCGATATTTTATGTTAAGATGGACAACAGTCTAATCGTGTTGTACATGTTATCGGCCATATTATAAGTTTATGTACATACAACATGTATCGTAATTGACGCACACCCTCAAACACACCAATTATAAAATTATGTTATTATCATAATACATACTCTGAATTTTTAGTTTTACTTGTTTAAACAGATTTTTCTAAGACTTTAACTTCCTTTAAATGAGTTTCATTTTTCTGTAATGTGTACTGAATGACGGAATTTATATAAATCTGCATTTAAAAAGTTACTACTTTAATTTACGGTCCATAGTTAGTTTGTTTATGCAATACAGCGAAAGTGTAAGCTGTAATTTACGTAGATTAAATTTTTTGGGATAAAAATTATCGATATTAAAAACGATAAAAATCGATTCAGTAAACGATCCTGAACTGAACAAACTAATTTCAGGATGTGCATTTTTATTATGTTACATGTTGTATATGCTTTACTTTTAACGTTGTTACCGTATTCGTGGTTGTTACAAATTTTAATGAGGTGATTGATGATTTTAAAGGGTTTCCATTCCATTCCATTTCTATTTGTGATTTTATGAGCATTGTTAATGCTGCTCTAATCTCCTCTCATGCTCACCATGAGACTGCGCCAGGGTAACAGTTGTTTGGAGAAAGGGGGAGTATTTTCCTGCCCTGGAACCAACAATATTTTTTAAACCAAACCTGTGAATTTATTTATCTTATCTGTGAATATACTTATTAGTAAAAGGGTCGCTTTGTGAATGCGATCTTTACAAATTAACGAATTCCTGGTATTGTTTCGAGTCTCATTAAAAACTGCTTGAACTGCCATGAGAAATACATGGATAGAAGCTGTTTTTAAAACAATCAGTTGCGTAACGAGCTATGTCGCATCCGGTGCGGAAATTAAGGTATCACCCCAGACTGATAAATTTTTATTATTATAATTTATTACTTATTATGTTATCATTATGCATTTGGCGATCATGTGGTTTTATTTCGGACTATTTAAATATTTAATCAGTTCAGTACTTCCGGAGATTACTTTTTACATAGACATTAACAAATCATTTTACCTATACTTATTATACAAATTATTTTACCTAACAATAATAATTTAGGATCAGATTACCGTGTCACATTGGTGTCCAACCGAAAGTATTTCTTTGGTCAAACCAAAGGTTTTGAAAACTTGTTGCCTGTTGTAGGTGGTAAGTTTTTCTGAAGTATTAGTTCGGTATGTATTTCCGCAAACTATCGCCTGATTCCGTTCTGTATGTAGGTATGAAATTTAAAATGAAATTATTCAAATTGTCTTCCATGTACTCTAAAATTATTATTCTTCAAAATTATTTCAATATTATAAGTAGGTAATAAGATCCGTGGCTCGAAATAGTTCTTTAAATTTCGGCCCTCGCTTGAATTTTTTTGAGAAAACATCTGCTCAATATTTCCGAAGCCATGGCCAAAACCGAAGCGAAATGATTGTTAGAACATTATGTTGGGCAAGGCATACACGTAAAATAGAAGAGTGCACAATATGTATTATTAAACGTGTACAGCGTACGTGTAGTATTTAAATATTGTGTAATAATTGAACTAAATGGCACCTAAATTGTATAATAAATTACCTTGTCATATTAGAAACAGTAAGAATAATAATTAATTTAAAAGTAACCTCTTTAAGCTACTAAATGTCAAGGTATATTAGTCAGTCAAGGAGTATTTGGATGACAAATTTTGATCAATTTTTACCCGACTACGGCAAAGCCAAAGGAGGGTTATGATTTTGACAGGCTATGTATGTATGTATGTATGTATGTATGTATGTATGTATGTATGTATGTATGTGTGTATGTTCATCTGTTCCCTCATAGCTCTAAAGCTACTTATCGGAACTCGACAAATGAGGTATCGTTAGAACCGTCTTGACCGTCCGCTGAACATAGGCTACGTGACGTGTCACAAAACCCAATGTGGCGCCCTCTAGCGCCCAAAAAGTGTCGTGTTAAAAAATAAAAATAAGATAAACACATCGTGTTTGATATCATTTGAAAGGGTGTCACATGCACATTTCCAAAACATTGCTTAAATTTAACGTGGCGCCCTCTAGCGGACAAAAAGTCATGTGTAAAAATAAAAATAAGATAGATACACCGTGTTTGGTATCATTTGAAAGGGCTTCTCTTGTACTTATCAAAAATGTTGCTTAAATTTAACGTGGCGCCCTCTAGCGGTCAAAAAGTCATATGTAAAAAATAAAAGTAAGATAGATACACCGTGTTTGGTATCATTTGAAAGGGCTTCACTTGAACTTATAAAAAATAAAGTAAATAGTATAGAAGCAAAGTGATTTAACACCAAAATAGTTTAAATAATAAAAAGTAAAAAAACTAAAACCCGACTACGACAAAAAAATCGACTCTGAAAAGATATGAAACAAGATTTTCAGGATACTGAAATAAACAAGGTTACTGGAAAAACAAGAACAGAACAAAAATAAAAGCCGTAGTCACACGTTATATAGGATATCAACCGTAACAAAACAAATAATAACGTGTGACTGCGGCTTTTATTTTTGTTCTGTTCTTGTTTTTCCAGTAACCTTGTTTATTTCAGTATCCTGAAAATCTTGTTTCATATCTTTTCAGCGTCGATTTTTTTGTCGTAGTCGGGTTTTTTATTATTTATATTTTTAATTATTATTATTTTTTATTTATTGTGCTTTTTGCAATCTTTTGACATTGTGTAAGTATTCTTTCCTATTTTCATGACATTTTCCCTATTTTATTGAGACAATTTTATAATTTGACATGCATATACTCGTATGATCTTTGACATTCTTTTATATCCGACTTGGTCACTAAAATTGCGAACGGATCCAGTGATGTCTCTGAGTTGTTGGGGAAAGTTGGGCTGCGTGTACGGTGTACCTGGTTCGTTCTTACGTACATCCCATTTATTGCACACACGAACGACAAGAACTAACCTCTAAGGAATTAACTAGGCAAAACTTTTACATGGTTAGGTCGAGCCGTGTGTACAAAGCGACTTGCCAGGAGTTTGATATCGACATCTTTAATAGTAGCGTGTCAAGTTGAAGAAGATTCTATGTAGGCATTTCTTTGAAAACATTTAAAAAATTTTTTTTTCACAATTTGTATTTATTTATAATAGGTTGGGGAAAAAGTCTTTTCGCATTTTTAAGAAAATTCAAAGCATTTTTAATATAATTTATTTACATTTAACTAAAGTATGTAGGTACCATTTTGTTCGATAACTTTTTGCCATCTTGTAGGTAGGGACATGATCCCATTGCTATAGAAATTTTGGGACTTCTGATCAAAATACCGCGACAAGTGGTTTTGGCAGTTCTCTCGTGATGTTAACCTGACACTGCCTAAAGAATTCTGAAGAGACCGAAACAGGTGGAAATCTGAAGGTGCAAGGTCAGGACTATACGGCGGAAGCATTAACACCTCCCAGCCAAACTCTCTTAATTTTTGCTGAGTGGCTAAAGATGTGTGAGGTCTAGCGTTATCATGATGAAAAACCACACCCCTTCTGTTGATTAATTCCGGCAGCTTTCTCTCAACTTCTTGCATTAATCTCATCAGTTGTTCGCAGTAGAGTTCCAAATCGATGGTCCTGCCTGGTGGTAACAGCTCATAATAAATAATGCCCTTCCAATCCCACCACACACACAGCATCACCTTGTTGCGAGTTAACCCGGGTTTCGCCACAGTCTGTGAAGCCTGACCACGACCTTTTTCGCACGTTCTTGTCGTACATGATCCACTTTTCATCACCAGTTATCAGTTTCTTCAAAAATGGTTCGGTTTCATTACGTCGTAATAAAGAATCACAAATGAGTACACGGTTCATTAGGTTTCTTTCAGTGAGCTTGTGAGGTACCCAAATATCGAGCTTTTTTGTGTACCCAGTTTTTTTAAAATGCGCACATAACTGTTTTGTGGTCAATTCCCAGTTCTTCAGCTACGTCGTAACTACTGATATGCTCTTGCTCCACTTTTTCAATAATGGCATCCATTTTATCCGTAATAGGGCGACCACGGCGACGTGCATTTTTGACATCAAAATTTCCGGATTGAAAACGCTTAAACCAAATTTGTGCTACTCTCACAGACACTGCACTAGGTCCATAAATATCGCAAATTTTTTTCGCGGCTTGTCTTGCATTTTTATCTTTTTTGTAGTAAAATTTTAAAATGTATCGAATTTCTTCATTAATTCACTCATCTTGACAGTACGAAAAACAAATGAAAATCACACATTTTCCTAATTTGAATTTGGAATTATGTTCTATAAAATTTAAACTTTCAATGATACCAAAACCAGCCAGATACAAATAGTACAGCCAAAAGAGATTTTATTACAAGTTCATATACTGTAATGCGAAAAGACTTTTTCTCCAACCTTATATTTTTTTTCTCTCTCTGTATCTCAGCTAACCTGTCTGCATTATTAATTTATTATATTGTATATCTAGTTATTAGTGAAAACTTGTAATTGGCCATATTGTATTTATTATCCTTATTATTTTCTCTGTCTAGCTGTAAGTTTTCCATACATAATAAAATAAAATAAACTACACTAACTTCGCAATACTGATTTTGTATGCCTATCGGCGGGACATAATTTGTACAATTGAAATTTAAAATATTGAAAAACACCTGTAATCTCCTATGTTCACAAAATGAATAAATGAATTTAAATTTAAAGTTTGACCGGGCTTTTGTTTTTCATTATCATCCGCTTATCATTTTTCCAACTATTTTGAGGATTGCTTCCAGTCTGCTGAGTATTACTGATGTTTTACATGGAACGGCTCCCTATCTGACGAACGAAACGACTGTCAAAGATATCCAAATGTCAGTCGAGAGTCTCGACTGACATTTGGATATCTTTGACAGTCTACAATACAATCCGTTGGTCTCGACTCGAGACCAACGGATTAATCAATCTTGTTAAGATGGCCATCAGTCTAATCGTCTTATACATATTATCGTTCAGATATACAGTATGTTAACTAACATAGGGCGTTCCCGTTAACCCGCAATAGTATAGCATCCATACATGCTAAAAAAATATTATCATGCGAAAATAAAATGTTTTTTTTAATATCAAAATATTCACTAAAAATGTTAAATTGATACGTAAAAGAAACACTCTGTACACGCGTACGCATTCATAAATAAATTGTGACGTTGCCGTCCTTCGAGGAAGCGAAGCAGATGATATGTTTGCATTGTATTTTTTTTTTTTCAATTTACTTATCAAACAAAGTAAAAAGAAAATGTAGGTAAAAAAAGCATAGTTTGTATAAACAAATAATGTACATTCTTTGTATGAACCACTTCTGCCTGTGTAGAAAAAAATACATGTTAGTTATAACTTAAACTGAGGTTAGTAGAAAATAATTCACACGAAGTTACGGCATCGTGTCGCGATGCGTGGTGTCGCTTAAACTTCCAGTTGTTGGATTCTTAAAGCTTCTACGACTCCAACTGTTATTTTAGTCTAAAAAAACATAAATTTCCAACTGTAAGCCAAACTTCAAATCATATTCTCAATCAATCCTTAAATTCTTTCAGAAACGAACTACACGGCTCCTGGTTCATCCAGACACTCTGCAAGAAAATAGACGCCCTATCTTCAACACTGGACCTCGAATCCATCATCACAGAGGTCAAAAGAGACGTAGCTATCGACAAGCAACACGAAGAATATAACAAGAGGACATTTGAGATGAACGTCAACAAACAAATGCCGGTCATGACATCGACGTTGATTAGAAAACTTTTCCTAAAGAAGTTTGGCGAAAAACCGCCAGAAGAGATTTTTGTGGATAAGTCTAGGCAGCAAAGCGAGTCTCGGCATGAGGTCTTGGACGCAGCCAGCGCTGCCCCCATTACACCGTTGCTGGTACAATTCGGACCTTGTTCCTGTTTTTTGGAACATTTTACTTATATGAGGAATTGTTTGAGGTTGGTGTTTTGAATAATTTCTATATTTTATTGAATTATTCAAACGAAAAATACATTGCAAGTTGACTATGAATCCAAAACGCTTATATACTTAAGTTTACTTCATTTAAATCCGAATGTCAAAAAATGGCCAAGTGCGAGTCAAACTTGCTCATGAAGGGTTCCGTAGTAACCACGCAAAATAATTTTGATTTTCATAGTGTTTGTATGAATTACAAAGTTATATTTACGGTTTTAGAAAATATGCTATATCTCAGAAACTGCTGACTCGGTCTCGTTCAAACTAATTTTCGTTGAAAGTTTGTATTACGAACTACAGCATATATTTATTTTTAGATTTTTCGCTTTATTATTATAGAAGTTAGAACACATTTTTCCATTTTAGAAGCGTATATCTTTTAAAGGATTGACTTTATGAAAAAGTGGTTTCCAAAACCTCAATGTCATTTTTAAAGACCTTTCTATAGATACCACATACGCATAGGTTTCATGAAAAAAAATATTTTCAGTTTCAGTTCCATGTATGGGAGAGCCCCCTTAATTTTTAATATTTTTTCTTAAAATCGGAAAGCGGTTCACAGAATACATCTACGTACCAAGTTTCACATGTATAGTCTTAAAAGTTTCAGAATAAAATGGCTGTGACATACGGACGGACGGACAGACAGACAGACTGACATGACGAAACTATAAGGGTTCCGTTTTTTGCCATTTGGCTACGGAACCTTAAAAATGATACGTCATGTCGTTTCCCAGACTAGTTAGATTAGTCTAAACTGAAGCAGCTGAGTATTAGTGTACTGCCTAGCTGACTTCCACAACGCAGTAGCTGGGTCACTCACAAAATCCTTTGGCAAGTCTGTTGTGAGATTTTCTGGCGTTTGACAAACCGTAATGTCTGTCAAAGATGTACAAATTACAGCTGGGACCAACGATTTAAGACCAAGCACTCTAAAATAATTTTCACACAAGCTCCGCCCCCATGCGCCCCCGGTTAGGCCGTTGTGTGCTAAACGCTAAAGCAGCAGTAATAAAGTTGAATATCGCGTGCGCTCTTTAAAACCATTTTCGGGTTCGAAACTATAGTGTATTCACGGAGACGAGTTAGTATAGCGCCTTCTCTATCGCACATTATCATACAAATGACAAAGACAAAAATAACTTTCTTAGGGTCAGTGGGCGTTAACAATACCTTAGAAATGTAAATGTGCGTTCACACTGCGCATCTTAAAAGTTCGCTAAGGTTATTGCTGCGACTTTGTCTGTCGTATAAATTGAGAGACATTTATTTGATATAATTTTTTATGGGTACCTACTTTTTTATATATCTGATGGATATGAAGGAAAGAAATAAAATCGAGAGTTAATGATTAAATTTTCTTTATTTTATAATATCTATCTATACAAGTTTACAACATATTATCATCATCATCACTCTCCGTACTATCACTACTGTCGTCGTTTCCTACATTTATTATGAATCTTTCAGTCATTGCTTCCACATTTCTGTCCATGGCATACAGTCACAAGTAAGAGCACGTCTGCACAGTACGGGAAGTATGAGTAGACTAAAAAGTACTCGTACTGTGTACACCGGCTTAGCGTTTATCACTGACCAATCGCAGTTAAAAAATTGTGTGAGTGAGATAGCGCTCTACTAACTCGTCTCCGTGAATACACTATAAATGTTGTAAGTATCAATTCTTATTTCGTTTATAACTAAAGTAGCAATTGATCTAGAGAAAAAATATCTTATATTTGGATAATCTAAATATATATATAACTCAAAGGTGGACTGACTGACTGACTGACATGGTGATCTATCAACGCATAGTCCAAACCACTGGACTGATCGGGCTGAAATTTGGCATGCATGGATCGGGATTTACACGGGAAAAACTTCCCACGCGGGCGAGGCCGCTGGCACAAGCTAGTAAACTATATTTCCTTACTGTCAATACAAATTTTAGACATAAAAGCCGAGTAATCTTTTTTAAAGATTATTCAAAATTTAATCAAGATTTTCCATTAAAAAATGAATCGAGCGAAAATATTCCAATTACGTAACTGGTCTTAGACATGTAAAGAAAAAGATCCAATAAACCATATACTAAAGTTCCATTTTGATTGTATGCGTGGTTGTTTCAGAATATTAATGCAAAGTTACATACAATTTAGGGAGCCTCCTCTTAACGTGCTTTACTAGGCACGGAGGAATCTCTATATGTTAAGATTAGGCTTGTAGATCGACCTGTGTGACTGATAATATTTAGTCACGATTCCATAGTCGTAAGTATCCGAAATTTTTGTTTAACCTCTCAAGGCACGCGATTATTTACGTCAACTATTAGTTGAGCCCCGCTGGCACACAAACTTTGTGTCAGCGGGGCTCAACTAATACTTGTTTATTGGCACGTTTTTGTGCCGCTGGGGCTCTAAAGGTTAAAGAGAAACAGCATGTGGGTAGAATTCACATTACTACCAATCTTGTTAACCCCTCCAACTAAGCTAAATGCTTGTGTCTGGAGTAGGTTCATGACAATAGTGTAATGGCCATCAATTACCTAAACCCCTATTCCGATTACTTATTAATTTATTGACATTGACATAAGTTTTACAATAACATCATAGGAATCTGTAACACTTGCGCTAGTATACACTGTGTTGCAGGTGTTACTGTCTTCCCCTTAATAGTGACAATATTGTTATATCATAGAGAAAAATTTAGAAAATAAAATTTAAAGCTAGAGAAAATAATATAAACTTAAGACACGATTACATTGAAAACTGTTTACTTTCCAGGTACTTTGTAGAGGAGAATCCTGACGATGAAACAGCACAAGACATGTTGGACATCGCTAACACTTTCGAGGACAGCGTCGAATTCAACAGATCTAAAGACAAAATGTGCAAAGCTATTAGTAAACATTTGATGGATAAATCTCGATGTTATCAGTTTTATAAATATTTGTATTTCTATAACTCACCACCATCGCAATATCAATAGCCTTATGGAAATAAAAATTAGGTTAATTAAGTATTTTTGTTTTGTTTTTGTACCAAACTGGAGTTGGTTCAAGGGAACGATTCAGTCAATTTCAAATTCAGTGGATCAAATTCATGACACACAAATGCCGGGTTCCTTATATTTGGCAGAATCTTGATACTCCGAAATTTATTTGGAATAACACACTTGGCATAATCTTGTTTTTTGGCATTGCAATTATTTAGCAGAATGGTTTACTTACGTGTTTTATTTACAACGGCATAATTTTAACATGGCAGTATTTTAATAAAATTTGGCATACTTACCATTGCCATATAGTTTCGTTTAGCATAGTGTTTATTTAGAGAGATGATTACTTCGGGAACCGATCACTTTCCGATTTTTTTTGTTAGAATTTAATTTTATCGAAACCTATTGACCGACGTCCTTTTTGCTATATGCATTACTTGACATATTATGTTTAGATCATCGAAGTATCATGTGTGTCATAAGTATTATTTTACTAAACTATATTTCACCAATTTAAAAAATAACTTTTCAGAATTAGACGGTTATTTGGTAGCATTTTCAATGTTGAATAAAAATAGTATCATAAAAAGTCAATATGTTGTGCTAAAAATTTAGTGACAGAAACGAATTGCCGCAAAACCGACTTTATACAGTCTTGTCTGCCCTACCCCTAGAGTATAATTCAAGCCCGCGTAGGCGCCGAGGGGTAGGGCGGCCCATGAGCTGAGGAGCAGGTCACCCACCGCAGCTTCTGCTTGCTGGCCGGCAAATGGGAATTTATGATAAATGAGTGTATGCCAAACAACTTTCTGCGAAATGAAGATTATGCTATCCGTTGTTATACAAAATAATATTATGACGTATAAAGTTCTGCTATAAAAGGTAGACCCACGAAGCCATCTTAGCTCCTTTGTTAAACAGAGACAAAGCTATTCAGAAGGTAGGTGAAGCGCTATCGTTTTTTCATGAATGCGTAACAGAGAAACACAGTATCGTATTTAAACATAATATTACTTAGTTTAAATTAATAAAATAAAACGGCCAAGTGTGAGTCGGTCGCCTTGAGTTGTGAACGATCCTTATTTTTTCAATGGGATTTAAAAATGTAATGATTAGAAAAGAAACATTATTCGCGTTATCTTTGCGCGCGATTTCGACTCACACCTGGCTAGTGGCTGATTTTGAAATGCTTTTCTTTACTTTAAGCCTGGTACTCATTAGCGAGCCGTAACCGTAACGCGAGCCTACAACGAGCGCTGTGCGCTCGTGGACGTCAAGAGGGGAGGTTGTTGCAAATCGCTGCGAACCATCAGCTATTTATGTGTGTTTCTAGAAGTGCAGTGTATCTTCGTTCTATCTTGGGCACGATTAAACTGATCAGATATTCAAAATCAGTTGCAGTAATTCTCGTGAAATTTGTGTAATTACCACTAATTTCTAGATTTTTTAAATTAAAAAGAAGATCACTGCTTTCCCGATAGTCTATAAATCCACCAAATTCATGACCGTTTATGATCATCAAGTAAAGCATCTACAAATACGTAGCCTACACGAGCGAGAGACATGAACCTCTACTGTAACATGCGTACACACTAGAACCTCGTTACTGTATAACGGAAGTTACGGTTACGGCTCGCTAGTGAGTACCCGGATTTAAAGTTGCAGTAAATTAGAGGTAAGCTTTCGCAAGAAATTGCATTTTTCCACGCCCATTTCTCAAATACAACAAGAATTGAACGGCTATACCATAGATAAAATAAATAAGTAGATTTGGTCAACAGACGAAATTATATCGGAACCGTGTGTCTCCAGTTAGGCGCTGGGCGGGGCAACAACTACACATGCAGTTTAATAAAATCAATAGATACGCACTCGCGCACACACCCGCATTTCTTAAATCAGAACGTACTATACAATCAATAATAAACCTTATTACGTCAAACACAGCGTGTATTTACCATGCACCGTAGAATTTACCCACACAAAAACATCGGTCGCTATCGTTGTGCTGTGCAAAAGCAATTTATTTTACATATACGCTAGTGATTGACTAAATCGGAAAGTTATCGATTCTTCCATTTATTATTGTACAATTTTTTTTGGGCACCTGAAAATGAACCAAATAAAAAATGGCATGTCCAGAAAATATTACAATAACAATAAACATATTATTAAGAACATAACATTACATAATTATTATTAAGTACTACCTACTAAGTATTAAGGGCTACCCTGGCGCTTTCGACTTAAATCTTAATATTTAATTATCATAGTGATAGGTCAAATAGAAGTCGATGTTAACTTACATTACGCTCTTGATCGGAACATACCAGCCGTATAGGTTGTATAGAATCCTGAAAAGTTGAATGACTGATTTTATGAATACCCTAAATCATGAGAATAGCTTTCAGTAATAAAATAAATTTTAACACACTTCTGCAAATATCAGTTGTACTCTTAATTTTGGAATTGTCCATTCAAAAAGCCTGCGACTTTTCTTTAGAGACTAGAACATTTCTGCGTTGAAGTGAACCGAGCTTATGTTGCTATTTTTTGTAGGGTACCAGTTAGGTGGCATGCCTGTGGCATCAATTCATTCCTTTTTTATGTTACCATCTTTTGGGAAGCTGAAAAGTACGAAAAGCACTTATTTATCATTTACATACATCCTAAGCTACTTCTAAACGTCACCATATAATAAGCATCGCAATAATTACGTAACACACTATAAATCAAGATCTGAATGATTTTGACGTATATTGCTAATCCATTGCTTCATATGTTCGAAATATTGGTCTGCTCAACAACGTAAATACCGCAGTGAGTGTTGTTGATTTAGCATAATGAAACCGATTCCTACTGTAAGTGTGTTACGCAACTATTACCTGCGGGGTAACCGCAGGTAATAGTTTAGTAGGTTATAATAGGTTTTTGTTATAAGAAAAATCCTAGTTAGTAGAGAAATTGTTAAATATATGAAAACAAACACACATCCATGCATAACAAATAAATAGCATGAATATATTGACTTATTTTAAGCTCAATTCACAAATATATTATCTGAACCATGCCGATTATTATAACGCATTCGAAGCTTCAATGGAAGCAAAATACAAAAACCATAAAAAATAATAAGGCATAACATACGATAATTCTAAACCGAAAAACACCACCGATTATTAACCTAAAATTAAAGTAACTTACTTTACGAATATTGGTTACGCATTCCTCTACTACTCTGTAAAAAAATCAAAATAAGTAAAAAAACATTATTTACATCGATCTTCCAACCGGGCTAAAACGGTTGACAGATTGAAAAATAAACTATTGTAGCGACGGCGACGTCGGAACTCCTTACGCATGCTGCGGGCGTAAAATAAATTGTTTATTTTTTTTTACTTTTTTGTACACTTGACTTTTCAACGTATTTTTATTTCTGTTATCTCATGTAAAATAAAAGTTAAACATATTTTCTTAGAGGTTTCCGTATGTTATAAAAAACTTATTTCAAAAAATTAAACAGACACCCAAAAAACACTGCAAAGTGAAAAATAACTTTAATTTCGGTAGTCGGTGTCTTTAGTTTTGTATTTTCGTTTTTGGCACCGACTTCCGAAATTAAAGTTATTTTTCACTTTGCAGTGTTTTTTGGGAGTCGGTTTAATTTTTTGGTAAAAAGTTTTTATTTCACTCTTTTTAGTTGGTCGATTTTTAATTTACCTAGTTACAAGAGCCTAAATGTCAACTACTTATATTCATTTACAAAATATTGCTTTTCCCAATGTTGGGCTGTTATTTGTTGAGGAGTTCTCCTGGTAGTTCACCATCAGCTTCACTTCACCATATGCATTGTGACGAGCATATTGTGCTTAATAATCACATTCAAGTAATCGAAGCGGAACACATGAACTACTTATTATTCCTACTTATATATTGAGTAGTTCCAGTGGCCATCGGTGGTCTTCATCATCAGGTCTACTTCAAAATGGTGCTTTTCGAATGCAACTACACAAGTTACTATAAAAAATACTCAAATAACTATAGGTGTGCCTATAATATTTGAAGAGTTCCCTCGACTTCTCTAGGATCCCATCATCAGATCCTGACTTGGTGACAATGGGACCAATTTCAAAGTATACCCTTTCAAACAAAAAAAGCATTTTTCAAATCGGTTCAGCCGTCTCCGAGTAATCAGTGATCGGAGTAGGTAGATTGATATGGGGTCATTGATCCGAAACGTATATATTAAAATGGACATTCCTCCGGAATTGGTGGATTATTAAAAAAAAACCGGAACTTATGTAGGAATTTTATTCTGCCAGAGTGGAAGGAGTCATTTGATGATTTGCCATCCTCAAAAAAAAGGTAGGAATTGTAATAAAATGAGCAATATTATTCTTTATTATTCTTCATTTTTTTTTTTAACGGCACACAGTCACGATTTGACAAAACCCAACGACCAATCAGAACAAAGGATCATGGGTG
Organism: Tholera decimalis; assembly: GCA_943138885.2. Lineage (NCBI taxonomy): Eukaryota > Metazoa > Arthropoda > Insecta > Lepidoptera > Noctuidae > Tholera > Tholera decimalis. The sequence continues at coordinate 9,340,863 of OW964570.2, read as the reverse complement.
GTACAATAACCGGTTATCAGAACAATGCGTACGCCCGCCGACGACATGCCAGGTAGCTCACTCGTTTACTTCGGTTCGTAGAGTGCGCATCTTTGTTTGTTACTGTGTTGTGAAAACGTTACTTGACCCTGGCTTGTGTACATACTGACTTCTGGAATCTGCTCTAAACCACGATTTGGCTCGAATATACGGACTCAGATTTTTCACTGTTGAATTGGATCTACATATTTAAACCAAGCTTTGGTAAGTAATATTTTACTAGTTACAAGGAGTATAAAGCATGTTTGGATGTACTATAAGAATATTTTTAGTATTGTGTTTGTTCGCTTAACCTGCTGAACATACCATGAGTCTTAATATTGTTAAATCTTTAATAGAGTATGAATCAGTGAGCTTAGTGCGAAACAAAATTATGATATTCTAGTAATGTAGTCGCAATTCAGCTAACTCCACTATTAACCGACATTTTACTGGAATCCGTATATAATTTGAATGCCCTGTGTGCTGTGTCCTCTTGCAATGTATTGGTAAAATAAATTACTATAGGCCTTATCTACTTCTCTACAAAATATTCTACGTAACAAGCCCTTTCATTTGATACCCATATTGATGGGATTGAAAAAAAACTAAGTTGTCCGCCATCTTGTAGCGGCAGCCATTTTGGATTGACAATAATATTGAATATACATAATTGTATTGTCACCAGAATCAAAGGCGAATACCAAATTTTAGATCAATCGGTTGACAGGAAGAGGGCGAAATTTCAATGACTAAATTTGATCCACGAAAAATAAAACAAACGGAGTAAGCTAAATAAACTAAATAAAATTTATTTTTTTCATGTCTTTGTTTTAGGTGATATATACGAGGTTCCATCTCTACAACAGAGTTCAGATATGGCAAACGTCAAGGCTGAAACTGTAGAAAAATGGATATCCGGTCATCCCGAACTACTTTACGATCACGCTAGTGGTACAATATACTGTTCAAAATGTGAAAGCCATTTGAAAACCATAAATAAAGGAAACGTTAAAAGACATATCGAAGGAGCAGTACACCAGGGAAAGTTTGAGCGGCCCGAAGAGGAATTTTATTTCGATCTTATAAAATTTCTCATTTTGTGCAATATTCCGTGGTCTCAGATGAAAAATACTACTTTTCAAGATTTCTTTAAAAAATATATGTGTAGTACCTGTTGTTGTACGTGTACTAATCGTACTCTGCCAGATGAATCACAGTTCCGGAAAGTTTACTTGGACAAGTTTTTTAAGAATAAAATCAATTCGATTCGGCAAAATTATAAAAATCAGAAACTATGGATATCATTAGATGAAACGACAGACTTTTTAGGTCGCTATATAGTCGATTTTTTAATAAAACCATTGCATCCTAGCAATTTGCCTAGACCTTATTTGGTAGCATGTAAAATGCTAACTGTAGTTAATGGACAAACAATCACGCAATTTGTGTTAGAATGTTTGGAAAACTTTTGGGAAGATTGTTTTGAATCGAAGGTAGGTAACATTCTTGTCCTCTGCACTGATAGCGTTGCATATATGCTGTCTGCAGGACGAAATTTAAAATAATACTTACCTGAATTGAAGCACGTAACATGTTTGGCGCACTCTCTTCATCGCGTATCTGAGCAAATTAGGTTAGAATATCACGATGTTAACATTTTAATAGCAAATGTTAAAAAGGTATTTTTGAAAGCCCCAAGTAGAGTCAAAATTTTAAAAGAACCATTTTAGAAGATCCAGATTTGCCGCTACCTCCCCAACCAGTTGTTACAAGATGGGGCACTTGGTTAGAGGCAGCATTTTATTACGCTCAAAACTTTGAAAAAATAAAAGAAGTATTATCTTGTTTAAGCAGCTCTGATGCGGTATCTATTCGAGAGGCAAAAAATATTATAGAAAAAGAAAATTTAAAAGAAGATTTAAATTACATTAAAGACAATTATTTTATAATTCATTTGTCTTTAAAAGAATTGCAAAAGCATAATTTATCGTTGACAGATTCACTTTTAGCATTTGACAACGTCAGAGATGCTATAAATCAGTGCAATTCAGAAAAAATAAAATAGAATGTGTTATGGAACGAAACCCAGATTTAGACACACTTAGAGAATATAGTGAGGCCATTGAAAAAAATGAAGCACATAATTTAATACCTTTTTTTAAATTTGCTCCTTTGACATCGTCAGATGTAGAACGGTCTTTTTCCATTTATAAATGGATTTTAGATGTTAAAAGAAATAGGTTAAAAATTGATAATATAGAGAAACTCATATTTATATATTTTAATTGTAAAGATCAGGATTACCAGGATGCTGACATTGTAATCGATGAAGATTAAAAATGTGAATAAATGTAAAATGTACATATTTAACGATAAACAATGTTGATTTTTATCTTTTTTCTTTATTCTACCCCTTTTCTTTTTGGTCCTAAAATCTGACTAAAATCAACCTGTTCCTTCGTATGCCCTTTACGTTTCAGAGTCGTGGTGCATCCTTAGAACAGTCTCACGACCCCAGCAGGCATTGGCCCTCTATGGGGCCCCGTCATTTATTCTACCCTTAATGCAAATTACCATGACCACTATGAAAATATTTAAATTTAAGTGCAACAATTTATGTCTATCTATAAAAGTTCTAGCCATAAAAGGCTAAAAATAAAAAAATAAAAATTAAAGCTTCGATCGGAATTAGATTGTTTTTATTATTCAACAGATAAATAATGATTTAATTTAGTTTTTATACCTTCCTTTAAATTTTGAATTGAGTAGGAATAATATCACTACCAACATTACCAATGTTTAATTGAATCCGGAAATACCGGAATTAATTTCCGGGAAAATGGCTTATCCATGTTATTCTTTCTGTGTGCATTTATGATACAAGTACCAAAAATCAATCTACCTACTCCGATCACTGGTGATCATACATAAAAAATAATAATAATATACGCGTCGAATTGATAACCTCCTCTTTTTTATGTCATCGGTTGAAAAACCCCTAAACTATAATAGCAATATTTCATTCGTCAATCGACATTGCTGTCGATAGCCTACGTTAGTGGATCTGCACAAGCCTCAGACTAAGGAAAAAAGAATAGACATGAAATACCTACGAAAAAAGCGTGCATACCTATTGTGAGCCTGGCACAAAGATGGCGGCTTGCCGTAGAGCTGCGCGCATTATAACATCGATAGTTGAATTGCACGGTGCTTACAGAATTCAAAATTGTCGAAAATGAGTTTAACGTTTAAGAAATTCATGGCCCTTTGCTGTAAGTTTTTACTATTTTTAACTAATTTCCCTATAAGTCTTATTTCGTTTCGCAAGGATTAAAAAAATAGGCCCCCAATCCAGATGCACACGTTTTTTTTAGCTTTCTTCAGTTTTATCTACGTGGTAATGTGAGCTATAAAAACGCACACGCTCGAAGAGTGTCACTTTACATGGCAGGCAGGGCACGTGGATACTGAATAGATGCTACTGCAATTAAATTAACTATCTGTATTCTGTACTTGTACAGGTATGTTCATAATAAAACAAATTTTACTATGGTGTGGTATGTCTATCCCATTTATTCCCAGTTGCCACCGCGGCGATCACGAATAAAAAACTGTAGCCTTGTGATCGCTGTGTTCATTGCTCGCTTTTTCCTGTGAGCGTAGTATGCGACCGAAATTGCGGCCAGAAAAACTGTGGCGACCACGCTCAACATAGTGGGTGCTCGTAAAAAACCTCCTACACACAGTGCCGCCGGCTGGGGAGGATGCCGCGCGCGGCTCAGGGTTACTTAGCGCTTGGAATTAAGATTGAGTTTTAATTCCAAGCGCTCCCAGTACCTGTACCTAAGGTCTATAATTACCAATGAAAAGAATAAATAAATACAAAATACGGTTTGTTTTCATCGTTTGTCAGACTATACTTATTTTTATTAACTAATAATATAACTTAACATTATTTTTTTTATATTTAAGTACTACTACATGGCTCGATCATTCATAATAAAACAAAAATTATCATTTTACACAGATTTATTGAAAACTATAAAAGCCGTTTATCCCAGTCATACTTAAGTTCTAAAATAGAAATATGTATACACAATAATCAAATAAGAGCACGTTGCGCAAATTTTATACAAATATACACATTAATAAAACATGAGCATGTTGAACAAACAAAAAACAAAATAAAATACAAACCACACAATCCTTACTTATTAATATTATTATAAGTGCGAAAGTTTGTTTGTATGGATGGATATTTGTTACTCAATCACGGCTGAACAGATTTTTATGAAATTTGGCACAGATGTAGATTATAGTCTGGATTTTCTTACTCTGTCTTCTCACTTTTTCATTTAATGTTTTAATTTTTTTCTTCCGATATTCACATTTTGATTTTAATTTTTGAATAATTTCAAGCGCTTTATCCTGAAACAAAAAAAAAACGCATTAACTTCTAGTTTTCTGCAACTTCGTTCAAGTTTTTGCCGTAAATTAATTTGAAATTACCAGTTACGCTGCCCACAGTACATACAGTAACATATTATAGAATAGAACACTTACATCTGCATAGCTAGAAGTGCTGCAGACAGGCTCCTCTTCCAGTGTTTTGTGAGAAAAAAATGTTGTGCCTCACATTCATTAAATTGGGCTGGTAACTGTAAAGAAATAACAACAATTTTTTACATTGAGTGAGTTTGTATTTAAAAGTCAAGATAGCATGGTAATTACCATAAGGAACATAATTATTATGAAATATTACACTTACATCTGCATTGTTAGAAGTGCTGCAAACAGGTTTCTCTTCCAACACCCTGCGAGGAACAGATCGTTGTTCCTCACACTCGTCAAATTGTGCTGGTAACTATACAAAGAATAACCATAAATGTTTAATAATATTTACATTGCGAATTTAATCACTAACTCACGCTCACATTTGTTTAGCTTGCATTTTAACATAGACACAACATTTTATAACCTGATATATGTATGTATCATTTTCAAAAATTAATCATTATCCATCTCCTTTTGTTATGACTATATCAGGAGTAAAAATAGTGCAGGTATATGTGTCTTAATCTGTGTGAGGAGGTGGATAATTAAAATCATATAACTTATATTAGGTTTTGATTCAGTCTGTACGAGAATTTTAAAAAGTTATCTATTTATTCTGACTGATGTGTATTTAAACCTGAAACTTTATACCAGTATTTCAGCAATATAGCACTGCTGTTGCTGACATGCTTCTCGTCCCTCCTCTCTCTCCATCAACTGGTTTGGATTGGTTACTTGTCAGTAAGTAGGTAAACACAATAAACTTGTCTATTTTCAAAACTTACCAATAATTCACTTGAAGGCAAAGCATCATCGCGCAGTCTTGTTATATTTTAAGTTCGGTTAAAACATTTATCTTCAAAATGCAGGGAACAAATAAAAATATGCTTGGTTGTAGTATTCAAATTTTCAATCCCAAGTATATACAGCCACTGTTCTTTTCTTTCTTTACATGTTGGCAATCTAATATCATAAAAAGAAATCGAGTTAAATAATATTCACCTGTCGATATGTTTTATCGATAAATTGAAAATTCCGAACCGTAACTCTAACTCTCTGTTTACTAACAAATGATTTGCTTAAAAATCACATAATATCAACAGTAAAAGAGTAAATGATTACAGAAAAGCAAGTGTATCTTTATAAACTTTCCCAAAAATAGCAAAATCTTTCAAAATAATAGAAAAAGACAAGATATTTTGAATGTATTCGGTTACTTACCTGTGCAACGTTTTATTGGGATGTTTTTGTTGCTTTTCATGCGGCAGCCTAACACACTGCACCTACCCATGATAAATGCAGTAGTATGCAAGTTCTTACACTATAAACAAGCACAATTTTCGCCTATTATCACCAAATTTTCTTAAAAACACTGAAACAAGCAAGTCGCGATGACAACTGATGTACTTGTTGTTGGCTGTGACAAAACATGGCGGCCGGCCGCAGTTAGGTATTTTGCGACATCACCTAAGTTATGTTGCCATTTTTGGAAATGATAAAATTAATGTTGTCCTTTTTTACATATGATTACTCTCACATGTTAAAAGGAGATGCCGATATATCAGTAACTATGCCGTCGAAATGCATCATATTCCTATAACTACTGTTCGTATAGAATGTTTATGCCATGTCCTCTTTTTTTCCTTAGTCAGAGGCACAAGCACATCACTAATTCGTCGCAAGAAGTGGCGGCCTCACTACGCGATGAATCCGCGTAATACAGTTTCGTATGTTATGTTTACATTGCTTGTCCAGTTACTTAGTGACGAACTCAGGTAGTGGTTAAGGAGCAATGTATTTATAGCAAAAGGAGTACAGTCGCTCTGATATTTGAAAACAAAAATAACATAGTAAACCCAAGAAATATTTTACGATTTATTGTTTTTCATGATTTTAAAGACAAATATTGTAAAATACTTGTACTTACATATGGTAAGTGATTCCATGATTCACATAGATTTGATTTTGGCTTCGGTTTTTACAAGATACCACAGAACAACTCGGCATTCATATATGTTATCACGATCGCCGTCGAAAGCGCACTAGTTCGCGGAGACGGCCACTTGCCTGTGACATGAGCCCTGTGGCCATTTCGCGCGGACACCGATACGCCCCCTTACCACTTCTCTGTATTTTTTATTTCTGTGGGCTATACTATTATATTCTTACACAAAATGACATTATCTAATGATTGAGTAACAAAAAAGTTATAATAGGTAAGTAACAAAATAAATACATCACAAATAACAGCTGTTGCCCATATGCCCCATCTTAACCAATAGCAAATAAGAAACTTCCACTCATATAACACAACGAAAGCATCAATAAACACAAAAATAAAATATACAGATATGAAAAGACTGATGCACGAACAAAACATCTGTAATAATGCCAAGGTTACCCATCAAATAACCAAAGCTAACCCGTTTACCTATTAAATTCTTTATTGTTTCAAATCGAGTTCAAATAATAACCGTTGACAGATGGAAACAAGATGGCGGCCCTTTCAGAGTGTAAAGTGTTTCAACGATTTACGTTTAGGTAAGTAATGTGTCAGTTGTTATCGAAATACTAGCTTTTGCCCGCGGATCCACTCGAGTGAAAATTATTCGATTGTTACAATAGTGTCATCTCTGGAAACACTTCTTCATGATTCTGTTCTCCGGGTACTCTATAAATTTTTATCGCTCTTTTTTGTTTTATAATTGGCGTCAAATTAGGAGCATGGTTTATCCTGTTGCAAAAGCGTGAGGCGTATATATAGCATAGCATAGCTCGGCACGCCAGCATCATTTGCCGAGCTCTTGCCACCGCCTCGTACACCTGTGATATTAGAACCTAGCGGCTTAGTACGTGACGTTGGGAAGAGACCGTATGACTGGTGCCTTGGAAGGTGGGTAGGCTTCTGGCGTGGGATGCAACTTGTTTCGACACACTTGTGCCATCTCATATTACAAGTACGGTGAGCTGTGCTGGTGCAGCCGCAACGACTGCAGAGTTTTCTCGCCAGCTGATCGATTCCTTGCGTGACCGGAGGGCTAGCTCATTCTTTGCCCAAAGAATAAGCATTGCCATACAACGTGGCAATGCTGCCAGTCTTCTGGGCACGTTTTCGGACGACAGCGATGTGGAGGACTTCGACGCCTAAGTCTATTTTTGTTTTTTTTTTATGTATATGTATAGTTAGGTTTAACTATGTATTTATATATAAAAATAGAAGATTCTTCAGTGTTAGCGACTTGCATAGCCTGAATAAATAGAAAAACAGATAAAAGACCTTTCCTTATGCAGGTTTCGTTCAATAAAACCGGTATGTAAGGTAGGTAGCTAATTTGCAAAAACTAACACCAATAAAATTGGGCTTCGAAAGATTTTGTGATTTGATTTTTTTTGCCACTCTTTTAGAAATGTTTCTTGTAAAAAACCAATTTCATTTTGAAAAGTAAATTGTAACTTTACTCATCTAAACTAATAACAGTAGCACGAAACTGATTTTTTTTCCGTTCGCTAAGTGGTCAAAAGCCATAAAATCTGACACTGGTCTGGCCAAGGGGTATCGTGATACCCAGTTACTGGGTTACAGTTTATTTATTTATTTATTTTATTTGCACCGTAAAATGAAAACATATATGTACTATACATTGAAATAGCATGGAGTTACACTGTTTTGTTATACACAGTAAATGTATTTGGAGACTCGAGCACCCTTGCTAAGTTGACGAGACAACTTGTATTAAAGGTGCTAGGCAGACAGTACACCAATAATGCACCTTGCATTATATTGGTCAGAGCTATAGGCTATAAATTATGTTATATAAAGTTATGGAAAGTTTATGAGACAACACAGCTGTTAACACTGCCTGAAAGTTAACGCTCCGTAGTAGAATTACCTTTATGCAAATATAAACGTTAATACACACTTGCTCCAGCCACCTTTTCTTAAGTAAATCGGCTTGACCAGGATGTTTCTAAATGAGAATTTCTTTTGTTTTAAAACTCTTTGTTCAGAAAAGAGGGGCGAGTCGTGAGGAAACTTTGGCATAGGTTTAAATAAGAAGAGTTTAGCGGTTTCTGCAGTAGGAGCCAGTATATGGCACCAGTAATTATTACTTAGACGAATATTTTTATAAGGGACGTACCTATGTAATGTCCCCATAACACAGGATTTTCCAAAAATCGAGTAATTAATCTTCTTGTTTTTTTTTTTTTTTACGTGATTACTCAATTATTTAATCAATAATGAAATATACACTTAAATAAAAACCCTAAACTACATATACATCTAAAAATAAACTAAAATATGGCGTCCAGAAATTCGTGCGCATTCGCTGTCCACTGGTAATGTGCCCAAAAGACTGGCGGCATTGCCACGCTGTATGGCAATGCTTAACCGCTATCCAAGGTAAAAGCCAGCCTTTGGGTCACGCGAAGTGTCAACTAGGCTCCTGGATAGTTCTTTAAATAATTTGTGAGCACTCGAACCCCACGATCCTAAGGCCTGTCTCCACCCCAAACGGCTCGAAAATATAACCGGTATAAAGAATGTGTATATATATGTATATCTTCGTGTTAAATGTTTTTAAGAGCTCTGTTTGTATATTTAAATCTCTTGTATTTCTGTTCAGACCAGGCAGTCTAAAATAATTTTCACGCAAGCTCCGCCCCCATGCACCCCGGTTAGGCCGTTGCTAAACGCTAACGGAGCAGTAATAAAGTTGAATATCGCGTGCGCTCCTTCACCATGTTGAGGTTCGAAACTAAATGTCGTAAGTCTCAATTCTTATGTCGTTTATAACTAAAGTAATAATTGATCTAGAGAAAACATGTTCTATATTTGGATAAGAAACTATATTTTCTTACTGTCAATACTGATTTTAAACATAAAAACCGAGTAATCTTGATCAAATTTTGAATAATCTTTAAAAAAGACTAAAGAATAAAAAAAAATTAATGAATCGAGTGAAAATGTTCCAATTACGTAACTGGTTTAGACATGTAAAGAAAAAGATCCAATAAATCGTATACTAAAGTTCCATTTTGATTGTATGCGTGATTGTTTCAGAATATTAATGTAAAGTTACATACAATTTAGGGAGCCTCCTCTTAATGGCAAATAAACTTATGACTTTATTCAAATGTAACTTCAGTCTCCAGCGCAAGCGAAATTATTTGTTAGAACACATGGGTTCACACGCACACGGGTTCGGTTGTAACCGGCTGTCATTTGTAGACCTGTCAGTCGTTTTGGGTAGGCAGAAGCTAAGAACCGCGAAGGTTATTTGGTTTTGGGGGCGTGATTGAGCGTTTATTAAGTCACTGGGGTTTGAAAGCCATTTAAAATACTGAAGCTCAGCTGAATCTTACAAAACTGGAAGCCGGCTCCAAGTACACTGTAAAAGGGCAGATTGATACATGATAATCCTCTCATATTAAACGTATTTACATTTACCTATAAGTCAATGAAGATATCCAATAGGAATTTCAAGGATAACATTGTAATTAACGTGATTAGTACTAAATTTGTTAATAATTCGTCTTATGAGATCTTAGCACAGAGCAAGGAGATGCCGCGGCGGCCATATTGGCGGATATGTATTGTCAAAACTTTTCCTTCAAATCAAGCGTGACCGTGAATCTCGCCGCTTATCTATGCTTCTAATAATAATACATGAAGCATTTTTATGCAGACGACATCCTCCGAGATATAATAGTCAGGCAAAAGGCGATCTTCAAATCTACACTCATCATCAATACATATAATAAACAGTAAAAATGTGTGTCTGTACATTAAAATTATAATTGAGGTGGATTAAGAATAGGTAACACGGCAAAAAAAAGTATGTCTGTTTGTACTAGGGTTGCCAGATCAAAAAATCGAAAATCCGGAGTAAATTCTGGAGATTTGATGAAAATTCCTAACTTTCTTTAATTTGAAATGAAAACATTATATTTTTTATGTTTCACTCTTTCATTCAATCGTATAAATTCCGAACCGTTTAGGATTCCCTCCGCATTCCGGACAAATACCTATATTACTGGACATGTCCGGAAAATTCCGGTCGTATGGCAACCCTAGTTTGTACACGCTAATCTCCGGACTTACTGGATGGATTTTAATGAAATTTGGTAAGTAGATAGTTGACATCCTGGAATAACACTTAGGGTTTTTTTATCCTAGAATTCCCACGGGATCGGGATCTACACGGGAAATCCTTCCGCGCGAATGAAGTTGCGGGTAGCAGCTAGTGGCTAAATATAATATTGCACAGATCGATTTTCATGGTTAAGCAATGCTTTCCGAGGTGGATCCTTGGACGTGAATCATCTCAAGTTATTGGGATTTCTGAATGCTTCGGAAAGCACCTTAAGCTGTAAGGGCTCCCACACAAAACCGCGAATTCGCATCGCATCGCAAATATCTGCGAATTCGCACGAACGCACCGCAAGAATTTCCGATCTGCTTCGCATCGCACATTTCTGCGATATTACGTCATCCTTGGTGACGCCATTTTAGTCCGCTCTGAGACAGCTTTAGAGAAAGACGCGCGGCGCCTGCGCCGCCTTCTTTGTTTATAAAAAAATGGCGGAATATGATATAGATTTTTTAATATCTTTAATTGAGGAGCTGCGTCCCGTCCTTTGGGACACAAGTGTGAGTTCCCATCAGAGTTCATAATCGTAATAAATGGATGAACCCAGAATCTTCTTTTTCTTTTATATCTATTTAACAATAACAGCAGTGCAATAATATTTTTGCGATCCATCTTACGCTTCCTAAAAACACGTCCAGTACGGCTGACTACACTTGAAGGAATGGTCGCCCTACCAAACGGTTTGCCGCACTAAATCGTATCGCAGAAATTCGCATCGCAAGTTCCTGCGATGCGAATTCGCATCGCATCGCATCGCAGTTTTGTGTGGGAGCCCTAAGTCCCAGCTGTCCCTCGTCCGTGTGTCACTGCTGGGTGCCAATTGAAAATCAGCGCTGGGTGTCTTCCGCCCAGCAAACGCTGAGTTGGTGTCCCTTTCGGTGTGGACATGCTCAACGATTATTTTTATCCTATTTTTATAATATTTGTTATTTTGTATTGTCTTAGTCCGAATAAATGTTTTTCAATTTCAATTAGTTCAATACTTAACAATATTCAATATAATATATAGTTTGTTCAATATTTAACAGTTGTTAAGGGCCTATACTACTTCAAATCCTCCGTTATGTCGAAAATACTGCAGCAATAATTTTGAAATAAATATATGGTAAAGTTGATGATTAATGTTAGGTACTATGTTTGACGAAAACACGATTCCATAAAATTTTATTGATAGAAAACAATTCCAAAGTTACCTCCAAACCAAACAATAAACCGCTGGTATTCAAAAATAACTTCAAATTAGATAATGAAACTTTGCATATTAATTTAACTATGTTATAAAGCAGGTCTTATGTTATTTACTTTTTTAAATTACCATTATTTTCACCGTAAAAAGGAATAAACTAAATTATCGGTGTCTAGGAGTCTTTTCCCTGCCACCCTGTCTCGCTTGCTCGCGTGACTGCGGCCAGTAGCACAGTCTAAAGAATACTGTGCCAGTAGTGTGCGAGCGAGATAAAGAGTGAGAAGCGCTGAGGTAGTGTAGGCCCTTACGTGTAGTCTGAAGCCAAATTCTATTTTGCCAAGGGGTACCTATCGTGTTACAGCTGCAGGGTTGTGAAGATCAGATATGCAGTCATTAAATACTAGTACTTGGCTGCATCCGGTAAGACTATTGGAAAAAGGCTATGATGATTCCGCTAAGTTATTAGTTGTTTGTGCTTGACTTCAATATGCGATAACCTCCCGCTCGGTAATACGTATATGCATATACAAAAAATTGTCTAAGTGCGAGTCAGACTCGCCCATGAAGGTTTCCTATAACTACGCCAAATAACTTTGTTTTTCATAGTGTTTGTATGAATTACAAAGTAATATTTGCGGTTTTAGAAAATATGCTATATCTCAAAAACTGCTGACCCGATCTCGTTCAACCTAATTTTTATTGAAAGTTTACATTAAGATCTACAGTATACATTTTTTTTTAGATTTTTCTCTCCATTATTATAGAAGTTAGAGGGAGGGACACACATTTTACCACTTTGGATGCGTATATCCTTTAAACGATTGATTTTATGAAAAAGTGGTTTTAGAGACCTCAATATCATTTTTAAAGACCTCTCTATAGATACCACACACGCATAGATTTTATGAAAAAAATATTTTCAGTTTCAGTTCCATGTTTTTTTTTTTAAATCAGAAAGCGGTTCACAGCATACATACTACATTCCAAGTTTCACATGTATAGTTCTAATAGTTTCGGAATAAAATGGCTGTGACATACGGACGGACGGACAGACAGACAGACATGACGAAACTATAAGGGTTCCGTTTTTTGCCATTCGGCTACGGAACCCTAAAAGAGGTTCAGTGATGCAACATGTAACCAAAACGACTATAATCAACAATCAGATAAGCAGTGGCTCTCATAATAATGGGCAGTACCTTCTCAGCTACCGCCCATTGTAAGTGTTATAATTTGCGGTGCACAATATACACAAATAAGTGCTATTCGTATCTCTAGAAACTGTCATCGCGATTCCGTGCTCTGTAGGTCTTAGTATATTATGCTAACAGTTTCATCATAGTTCATAAACTTCGGCTGGACTTAATTAATTTACAATTGACGGTAATATGTTTATCATTTTGCATTGAAAATTAGCTGATAAATTTTAAACTCTGGGCGCCGTCGCATTTTCGTCTTTGCATGAATTTCTTTAGGTATATTGTACCCCTTTTTAAAAAAAATACGCGGACGGTGGATTATGAAATTGAGAATAATTAAAGTTTATATGGAGGATACTAGAAAGCTTGTATTTTTATATAATAATGCATAATAAATAATTTAAATGATGGTTGAATTTCGACCACTGTGTTATTGCTAGTAATAATACTCTGACAACATGGTTGGGGTCGTAGTTGAGCGATTGGCTGATGCGTGTCGAGAGTTTGATTCCCGGACCGGAGCAAATGTTTGTTTGGCCTATCTGTAAGCCAAACAAACATTTTTTTCGAAATGAGTATTTTTGTAAACGCAGCCACGATACAGGAAAAAGTCCAGGCGTAGGTCAACGTTTTAAAAAAATATCTCAGACAAAGTCCATGATTGTTAGTTGCAAAAATATATGTATTTTGCAAAACTATGTTAGTATCGGTACAATACAAAAAGGTAGGTAAAAAAATTTTAGGCACGAACGACCCTCGCTCTCAGTTGAGGAAAGGCTGACACTCTATTATACCAGATATAGGTCATACCATACAGTAATTAATTGGGATGTAGGATACCATTAGTGCTGTCTCGTACTTTGTTTAATAGCCATAAACCCGAGCACACGAAAATATACTCGAAGCGATGAAAAGTGGGGTAACCGTAACACCCATCCATAAACCATTATTACACTGGACATTCAGACATCAGACAGAGTCCATAGTCATCGTCTGCGTAAAGCTGTCTCTAGCTAATCGCGTAAAAGGATTCCGATGTAATTACACATAGGTATAAATTGATCATGTGCCATATCAGTTATGCTTATTCATTGCATACATTTTGGATTCAAAGACAATTGTTATTGAAGGTAGAAGGTCACTTACTCTAGATCCAGAGTATGACTCTGTCCGTTGCCAGACGAACATTCTAACACCCTTTGTAGTTTTTAAGTCCTCATTTAATTCTGTTATGGTGTACAATAAAGAGTATATCTATCTATCTATTGTCGTCTTCCGGATTAATCTAGATCGCCCGTCTTAGAAGTCGCGGCTGGTGTCGAACACATCACTTCCCCCTTTACTAGACGGGGCCCACAGAGGTGGGTTGAACCCCGTCGGGGGCAGCTAGATCGCCCCTTTCTTAGAAGTCGCGGACGGAGTGGATCACCTCACTCCCAACGCTTGACTAGACGGGGTCTACAGAGGCGAGCCACACCCAGTCGGGGCCCGCTAGATCGCCCTTTCTTAGAAGTCGCGGACGGAGTCGATCACCTCACTCCCAACGCTTGACTAGACGCAGAGCCGGATTAACCCTGTCAGAGGCCCTAAGGCAATGGCATTCTCGGGGCCCCTTTTCTTACTTTGACTGACCAAATCGTGTGTGAACTGAGGAAACGCGCATTAAGGGCTGTAGTTTTTAATGTATTTGTTTACTTATTCCCAGATTTGTTCTAAAATTGTTTTAATTCTACTACTAAATCTAAGAATTTCTATTTTGTGAGATAACAGTGAGGTCCCTAAGTTCACACGCATATCAAATTCTCGTTCGAAGAAACATGTTTTCTTGGTGCGTGCACTGGGCCTGGGCCCCTAGTTGATGCGGGGCCCCTAGGCAGTTGCCTACTCCGCCTAATGGTTAATCCGACCCTGACTAGAAGGGGTCTACAGAGGCGAGCCAGACTCAGTCGGGGCCCGCTAGATCGCCCTTTCTTAGAAGTCGCGGAGGGAGTGGATCATCTCACTCGCAGTCACCGATAAAAAAAAATCAGTTGTCTTAGAATAAATCCAATAGAAGCCTGCATACCTCATAAATAAAGCAAACTAATTCGCGGACACATTCCATAAATATTTGGATTTTTAATTTATAAGCAGACTTGGCATACGCCAATGTCGTAGCTGATAAGGTGAAAAAAAAATCTACATTTTCCAGAGAATTTACGCGAAGTCTTAAAGGAATATCTCTGGGATCCAAGATGACTTTATCGTGTGTGGTTGTTTACCGTTCACAGCGAGGCACTGCCAGTGTGGAACCCCTTTTCAAGATATGGCCCTCCTGTTGTCATGTCCATCGGGCACAGCAACATCCTGGACCTTGCAGGATCTTTACACGGCCAATGAAAGAGCTGTGTGTAGAGAAGAAGCTGAGTGCGGGTAGCTCCATGTTGGTCCAAGGATGTTTGAGCATCGACTCGAAAAGAAGAAAAAGCTAGGCTCAGGGGAATCCCTTTTACAGTCTCCCCCAGGAACGTGCCATAACAGGTGCTGCATAGGTGCTGGCCTTTGGCCTATTACTTTGGTTAACAGTTAACCATTGCTACACAACGTAGCTATATATGCTGCCAGCAGTCTCTTGGGAACTATTACTAGTACTAGCCGAGAGCCGTTAAGGAGGAGAATAATTACAGTAGTTCATTCGGTTTTCGTCATTGGACCAAGTGATACATGAAGAAAGCTTTGATGTAGCATGCTGAAAAAATTTTTGTAAATTAGCTAAAGTATAACGAATATGTTTGATGAAATAATAAAATACTGGGGATGATTCACTTTAGATCATCAATTCAACCAAAAGAAATCCACTGCTATGCTTTACAAATTATGTAGATATGCATCTGTCCCATACTAGACCCTTCTTGTATTTAGTATCCAGAGGATTATAATAATAATACAGAATAATCTCATCATCAATGGTGAGATGGTGGTCAAACCCAAGCCTATTATCAAAAATTTTGTTTTTTTTTTAATTCGGTCTATAAAATCCATGAGGGTGTTAGTACCTACTCATCACTCTCCGTACAAACTGCTTCATAATCGGTGAGCATAATAAACTCTCACGACATTATACATAATATAATCAAAGACTCATCTACCGTTCTCAGGATTTCCAAGACTTTTGGATCATGGAGCATATTAACTTACTCAAATAATTTTAGCAAAACCCCTGCAATATTTACCTAAAATGCAGCCATAAAAAACCAGTCTGCATATTTCGTAGTGCACATAATCTTAAGATCTTAGTAGCCGCGCTAATAAGATCTAAGTCAAGGTGGCACCGAGGTTCGCAGATATGACATCAACGGGCAAAAATGTGGCCGATTGTATGACGTTGGTGTTATGTACTCCTGGTGTGGTCACCTCACTGTGCATCTTAAATTTGAGGTGTACTTTGCAAAATTTTACCAGCGGAATTTATGATAAAGGAACGCCTCTACGGAATGAAAGTATAGCTAGATAAATATATACAACGTGTAACGGAAACCCCATATCTATCCAAAAGGACTGAAGACAACATCTGGTATGGAGTCTGTATGCAAAGTTTCAGCTCAAAATAAGTGACTCACAGAATTGACTCAAATTATTGGTTTCATATGTTTCTTGAATACCAATAATAACAGACGTGTCACAGCACTATGAGGGTCATCACTTTTCATGTCACTTGCCAATAAAACGATAATTGTCTTCTTTCTTCTTAATTTGAAAAATTCGGCCTCTGGTATCAATGTATTGAAATTTCTAATATGCTCCACACATGTAGACATAGGATTAGAATACCATTGCCATACCGTTTGTTATCATCCAAAGGAGCCGTGCACTCGGTATCTATATACCCTTTAAATTACACGTTGTATAACTCTGCATGTTCTGTGAATGTTCAGTAGACAATCCTGAAATTTATTTATAAGAACGTATAACATTCTGAAGTAAACTTAAAACACAATTTCTTGTTTTTTTCTGCTAGAACAATGCTTATTTAAAAATATATTTTTTAAATTTGAATCGTCGAATTATTTATATAAAGCAAATAACGTATGATCTATTGAACTTCATAATTTGAGTTGGCTAGTTTTTACCTGCAAACCAAATATTTAGAAGAACAGATCCTTATAATATAAAAACAATAACATAACGTTGATAAGTTGTTTAGCTAAATATAAGATCAGTAGTATCTAAATTTTATATCTAAAGTGGACCATAATGGAGTTTTTACCAGAAAATCGAATATTTAGAAGAATAGAACGTTACAATATAAAAACAATAACTTGCAATAACATAAAGTTGATAAGTTGTTTAGCTAAATAAAACTAGCCAAGTCAAATGATGAGGTTCAATAGATCATAAGTTATTTGCTTTGTGTAAACAATTCAACTATTCAAATTGAAAAAGTCATATTTGAAAGAAGAAAGAAGAAATTGTGTTTTAAGTTTACTAAAGAAACTTAACTTACTTTACTTACGTTCTTATAAATAAATTGTCTACAGAACTTGGCACATATTTAGATCTCAAGTCTTTTGTCGGTGAAGTCAACAATTGAACTTGGCTTCCATTTTCACATTTATGTTTTTGGTCGGATATCATTACTTTTTGTAAATGAAATTATTAGGCAAAATTAATCCACTTATAAAGTTATTATTTTTTCTTGCGTTTACGCTGTATAGTTTTATGTTTAGAACTATTTTCTTGAATGTTTGAAATATTAGAGCGCATTGCCCATCTTATTATTTGTTACTTTATGGATGTGCACTAAATACCTACTTAAATAAATGATTAACTCTAAGCAATATAATATTATAGCAAAACACGTGATAAGTAGTACCTACCTACCTACCTATATATTTCTTTTGCACCTGCTTATTTACACACCGTCATCGGCATCGCCTCTAAATGTATGTTTGTACCTAGAATAGGACATATAATAAACAGAATAAAATAAATATTTAATTTCCCAAACAACAAACGTGATTTTTTTTTGCCGTGTTTTGGTACGGAACCCTTCTTGCGCAATTGACCGGGTTTTTTTGCGATTTCGATATTGGCCCCATAGTAAAATTCGTTCATTTTCATGCATGGATACTTTCACCAAAGCAGCTGTCCATCTTTCCTGGACACCCTGTATAAGAATAAGATGATCGCGGTAAACCTGGACGGACGGACAGACAGACGGACATGACGAAATTATAAGGGTTTCTAAAAACGTTAAAAACAACCATTGGTGGATGGAACTTATTTTCCTACGTAGAATATGATAGATACGAAAGATGATTTTTTGCTCTTATAATTTGGCAAGGCGCTACCTTACATTCTAATCGATTGATTGGAAAAAAATTCTAATCCGATAAATTCACTGTTTTCTGATTTTTTCCTTTGTATGCACACAATTATCTAGCTGGATACCAAATTTTAACTTTCTAGGTCATCTGGAAGTGGATTAGGTTTTATATCTATCTATAGATCAGTCAGTCAATCTATACTTCTATACTAATATTATAAAGCGGAAAAGTTTGTTTGTTTGTTTGCTTGAACGCGCTAATCTTCGAAAGTACAAGGTGGATTTGGATGAAATTTGGTATGGAAGTAGCTTGAAGCTTGAGGAAGGTTATAGGCTACTTTTTATCTGACTGCAAAAAAGGAGAGTTATGTTTTTATCGTGATAGAATCTACGGGAGCGAAGCCCCGCGTGAGTACTAGTCAGTCATAAAAATGACGATTTATGGATTTTAATATCTATATGACCGTTTAAATTGTATTTATAAAATTTAGGGTACTAGTTTATCTAGGGGGTCTCATGATATAAACCAAATTTGGTGTGTTTAAGTTGAATAGTTTTTGAGTTATGAAGGGGTCAAAAGTGGCTTCAAATGGTTCGTGTAATATTACACACGGCCGCTGTCTCTTTCGCCAGTTCTCTTTGCTTGAACTTGGCTTGACACGCTGCGGCGTGTCTAGATTATAAGCTTATAACGTTTCTACTACTGGGACATGAAAGGCCTCTTCGAATGATATGTTGAGAGTCCTGGGACATGTCAGTTTCTTCACGATGTACTCCTTCACCGTTTTAAGGACAATGTTATCATGAAAATTATATAAAGTAATAAGCCTGCCTGGGTTTAAACCTATGACCTACACTCGTATGTCGTGCCTGTGAACAGCCACTGAATCATCACTACTCCATTTTGGTCTATTATCCCGTATGTCAATGAACAATGTAAGGTTTTGGCTTAAAAAAAATCTAGAAGTTCATTCGTAAAAGTGGAAATCACAGCAAAACTTTTCATATTAAAATATGTGTAGTGAACAAAAAAATTATTTAATCTGGTGCAGTTTTTATATAATTATGCGTACATGCATTTCGACGATTCATTTTTATTTAAATGTAGATGCGAAAGTTTTACGTATTTAGCAGTGTTTGTAACGGCTACACGAATCTGGATGTAATTTTGCGCTGCGATAAATTAAAGTTTGATAGCACGTTGCCGTCGACTAGGTACTTTTTATCCCGGAAAAAAGTCCAAAATTCTACATGTACGAAATCGTGGGCAACAGTTAGTAATACTTACATAATTAACTAGTATTACAAATCTTTATTTTCCAAGTAGCAAAGTTTAGATCCGTCTCTAAAGCAACTAAATTTCGGAAGTAAAGTAAACACAATGTTTGCATTGTAAATATGTCGTCAAAATGCTTTAAGTTCCAAGATTAGCACAAGACAGTTAGTACGTTGTAAACAGATTATGAAAGTCCCAAAATCTTGATGCTTTACACCTTACCCACTTTGTATGCACTGACTCACAGTGTTCAAAATAATTATAATGATCACACTCCTTTCTGTTTGTAATAGAGTTCAAAATAGTTCAACAAAACGCGTGGAGTTACGACGGTATGAATATGTGGTCGCAATGCACTTCGTATCGAAATATCTTTCATGCGGACGTTGAATTTGGGTTGAATTTGAAAATTTTTGCACGTCGTTCTGTAGATTATTAAACAGTTAGATCAATTGTTTGAGATGAAACAAGCGGCTTTCACGAGAGATGTACCAGGTTTTGTAATAATAAATTAAGGGAAATTATAATTCCAGCCACAGATTTCTTTATTGGCCACGTGATCAAACTTCTCATTTTATAACTAAGCAACGAGAAATGAGATAGCCCCTAATAAAATAATTAGTATTTCTTACAACACCAACTAAATATTCTACAATAAGCGACAAGTATCTTAACTTGTTCTTCTTATATATTGCGACCTAATTTACTAATTCAACCACGAATTTCACATCTCGTCACCATTTTACGGTTTACAGCATCAACACAAGGTCCTCATAGGTTAGGTTTTTTCTTAATTCACTAGATCCTCCATCGGTCGACGGAGACCTTATCTATCAAAATCTCACTGCATGCTATTCCAGTTCTTGCAGTTATTCTTCTCGCACTTCTATACTTCATAAAAACATAAAATATAAGCGTTCGGCTTGGTGAGGTTTCTTTTTTGATGTCATATAATAATATTTTAGAAGTTTAAGTAACCACCATGCTGAGTTGTATTTACAGTGGCTTACATAGAAGATAACTAGTGGCTAAGATAGTGTCATTCAGACGCTCGTTAATTGTGGCTGACTTAGTAATTTAGAAGGCAATGTAGATTTTTAGAGGCGAATGATGACATTAAAAAGAAGTATGTTTAATCCCATAAAAAACAATACTTGTCAAAAAACCAAGTCTCGCAATTCAGTTCTTCTACCGTAAAAAGTTGTGAGATCCATGTAATACCAAGTCGGTTATTAATTTATTCAGTCCCTACTTAAGGGACCTTCTGTCTTAAGTTGTTACGTAATTATCTAACCTAACGACATCTTATAGTGACCATAACAATATTAAAAATCTTTAGCGTTTTAAGTGAATAGATTGGCCATCGCATGAAAACACAATATATCTCAAAAGTCATACATATATAAATTAAATTGTTTATTGCGATTGCCACGTCAATCTATTTATTTAAAACGTTAAATATTTTTAATATTGATATGGTCACTATAAGATGTCGTTAGGTTAGATAATTACGTAACAACTTAAGACAGAAGGTCCCTTAAGTAGGGACTGAATAAATTAATAACCGACTTGGTATTACATAGATCTCACAACTTTTTACGGTAGAAGAACTGAATTGCGAGACTTGGTTTTTTGACAAGTATTGTTTTTTATGGGATCTCATTGCTTTATGTAGAAAGTCCTACTTTTTTCCTTTCCGGTACCTTCTACTTCTTGTATACCAACAACGAATTTTCTTAAAGCCCTCTCTCTTCTTCTTATGTGCTTTTCTTATTTTTGTAGGTAGCCTTCCTTTTTTTATTTTCCGGTACTACTTCTTGAACTTCAGCTAAAGTTTTTTTTCAAAGCCCACTCCCTGTTTCTATGGGTTTTTTTTTCGGAGGCTTTGATACGCACATATGAATACGCACGTACGTCTTTTGCATATGTTA